>WAAE01002060.1:319930-394786 GCA_013400495.1 Nicator chloris
CAAAAAAAAAAAAAAAAAAAAAAAAAAAAAAAAAAAAAAAAAAAAAAAAAAGAGAGAGAGAATCCAGCTTTCAGGTATCTACAGCCCTCATGGTCTACTAGAGTCCTGGGAAACTGAACAGTGAAGAATGCAGTCATTTAAAGGGCAGAAAGTGATCTTGTTTATCATGCCTAGATGAATTTTGAGTGGAATGGGCTCTCTGAGATGAGATAGGACAGGGACAACAAAGCTGAGGCAGCAGACAACTTGAGCAGCATTAAAGTGCAGCTGCACTGCTGAGAACCTGGATTCTGACTCACCACTCTTGCCTGGTGAATGAAGGGGCTTGTGAGCATACTGTGATAATGCTTGCCAACCCGGGAACTTAAACTGAAAAAAAAAAATCCAGAGAGAAACTCTTTGGAAAAAATTTATAAAAGCCTGTGTTTTGATCCCACTGCACTGATGAAAACGTGACAGTAATGAGAGCAACCAGTACTGAAAGCAAAAGAGATTGTAGTAAAGGAATTAATACAGATCAGCGCCATAGAACTATTTATCATCATTTTAAAGATATCTGTATTTAAACCATGAAGCACAATTTGCAGTACTAAAAGGGAAGATCTGTTTTTTCTGTGTGTGGCACTATTGACTGAATCCCTACATGCCATCTGCAGTCTTTGAGAACAGGTCCAAAAGGACAGAAAAAACATAATTTGTTAGCCAGCGGATTAAACCAGCTGTAGAGATAATTTAATCAGTTGTCTTGAGAATGGATAATGATGAAGTACACTCCATTTCATGCTCCCATGGACACAAATACAATGCAGCACTACCAAGTACATGTACTCGCTATGTTTATGTTTAGTGCAATGCATATATACATGCACAATTTGTCACAGTTCTCATAAATAATGCAGAAGCCTAGCACTTCTTCAAGGCAGAGTAACAAAAAGGGTATCTCAAATCAGGAAAGGTAATTTGTAGTGAGGAATTCCAGGCCCAGCTGAAAGAGTAGGCACTTGAAGAGATAGAATAAACAGAGAACTGCAAGAAAGAGGGGGACGAGACTGGCAGAGAAAGCTCAACAGAAATTAGGGGTCTGCCTGAGTCAGGAGAAGTTATTGCAGACAACCTTCTGGGCAGAAGGGCAAGAGGCCCCAAGAAAATGGAGACTAAACAGAAAGTAGAGGAGATGGAGATGACCGTGGGCTCCAGGTGAGCAAGAACCTCTGTACATGACTGCATACAGGAATATACAACGGGGAGGCAACATAATGAGGAGGAAAAGTAAGGCAAGAACAACTTTAAGCTAACAAACTGTATGAACTCAGGACAGGTGGGCATGAATTTCCAGAAGATAGTTTCTGATCAGCAGCTTTCTCTAATCAGAGGTACAAAGAAACCTTGAATGATTTTGATTGGAAGGGACTCTAAAGATCATCTAGTTCCAACTCAGCTGCCATGGGCAGGGACACCTTCCACTAGACCTGATTTGTTCTACTATGGGGCTTTATCAGCTTCATCTTTATCCTCCAAATGCAAAGGCCTGGAGCACAGCTGATGACTGAGGATGTCTCTATGCAGTGCAGCTATTGATGCACAAATTCTGCTGCCCTAGAGGTAACATTAAATATCATTTGCAACCACACACTGTAAACGTAACTGTTATCAATGAAACTCTACATGATGGTGTCAGAACTGTTAAATTTACCATCTTCATTGCACTACAAAGGAACCAACCAACCCACATGGGCTCTGTTGCACTTGCCATCCTTTATACGTTAAATAAGAGCAGAATTGGATACAGCTAACTGTGAAAGGCAGTCTTAAATGCCTCAGTGAATGAAGATGATGAGATAATGCATGAAAGATGATGAGTGTAGGTTGCTGATGTGGTGAAATGCTGTAATAGCGCTGTAAAAGACAAAATTTAAGATACGAGTATATAATTTTACAAGATTGCTCTGAGCAACCTGACCTGATTTCAGTGTTGACCCAGTTTTGAGCAGGAGAGGACTAGGGACCATCCAAGATCTCTTCCCTCCTGAATGGTTCTGTGCTTAACTATACAGCCATTCAGACTGCAGAGTCCCTACAGACACACAAACACACTTCTGGATCCCACCTGGTGGTAAAACACAAGGTGTATGTCAGCCTTCCTCCTCTTCATCCTCTACCCTGGGAGCAGCCTGAATACATGAGCCAGAAGAGAAGTGCACTGTCTACTTCAGCTGGCTGCAGCCCCTGAGGTGCCAACTCTTTGACTCTTATGGCTAAAATGAGTGGTGATACCAAGTTACACAGACTTGTCAGTGCCCATCACTTCTCACTCCCTAGTTCCCTCTGTCCCTGTTGAATTAACTCTCCACCCTTCTGCTGGCTCCATGAACAGAAAGCAACTAGTGACTAGCAGCTATTCCAGAAGCCACTCATAAAGTCAAAACCATTCTCAGAGAGACTCATAAATCACCTTGCATTTAGGCCTACAGGCACCGTGTTTCCTCCCACGGATCAGCAAACAGCATCTCTGTCAAGTACATCCATTATTTGCAAATAAAATGGTAATGGCTGAATACCTACTGCATCAGGGCTGCTCTTTCCAGCTCCATTGTGATAAGAACTAAATAAATACACTAAATGGAACTCCCTGCTTCAGAGTACAGCTTACCTGGTGAACAAATTTAAAAATGGTGTCCTGTTTTTATCAGCCTCACACACAGGGGATGGCATGCACTACACTATGTGAAAAGCTGCACCAACCTATTTCCTATGATCCTGAGCATACACTGGAGTTATCCTGCCACTCTTGGAGAAAAATTCCCACAGTATCAGGGCTTTCTGTTATCATGGAGCTTGAAGTGACCTGGAAATGAACCAAACTGACAATGACCTAGTGTGACACAATGACAGTATTATGCTTTCCTTTGTTAAAATAAATAAATAACACAAAGAATAAAGTGCCCTAAATTCTTTAACAGAAATAATTTTCAGTTTCATAGTAGTTTCAGTTTTCAATTTCAGTCATTCACAGAGAAGACTGCAATGGCTATGGAAAGGAACTGCAACTACCTGTGTACTTAATAAATTGTTTACTATTTGTGGATGATTTTCTATGGCATCATACCACTTTCAGCACGCTGTTGTTCTAAAATGCTGTTCTTGATCGTCCCATTCTTTGAGCTTTCACATACTTTGTTATATGACATAATCAGCTACAAAAAAAAATAGACTCCTCAGTTATTGCTTTTTTTGTAGCAATACAAAGTGCCCTCAAGGGTAATTATTTGTCTCATACCCTTTTTGAATGAAAAAAAAAAAATGCTCAACCTCCCCTTATTTTACTACAGCTGGAAAAGGCACTAAACAAAGGACATTACCAGGAACTGCAATTTTTGTTCTTTGCTACTATGTTGAACCAAAATTAAATCAAAATATTAGCAGTTACCATCAAGAGGAGCTTTAATAATTATGTTGACATATTTTCATCCATTGTATTACACTATTTTTAATAATCAAAAAATACGACTAGGCTAGCAATACTGTTTAATTAAAGTCTCCCACCTAAGAGAATTGACTTCACTATGAATTTTGAGACATTTACGTTAGCAGGTATCTTGAATATTTTTTTGTACTTTGTCTGGTTTATGAAATTACCAGTGAAATTTAAGTCCCTGCTAATGTTAGTTTAAATTACCTGATCTTTCAGGGTAATTTTAGAACAGCTTCTATAGTCATAGGGATTTTCTCGTATCACCAGTCTTTTAAAACATGTAAACTACTGCTTTTTGTTTCCCAGGGCTCATAACATAATCAGACAACAGACTTACAGTGGACGTGACTGTCCGGGATGTTTCATACCTAATTTTTTGCTGAGCCTTGTTAACATGCTGCAGATTTGCTCTAAGTATTCAAAACTACTAACAAAGTACTGTGCTCTGACATATTAAATAGTGCCTTAGATCAGAAAGGACCACTCAGTCATCTAATGTCCCAATCTGTTACGCATCTCTCATTGCCCACACCAGTATTTCTACACGAAGCCCAAAGATCTTTTCTTTCTATATTCAGTCAAAGCATTTCAGTCCTCATGAGACAAGCCTGTGCACCACAGACAGAGAAGAAAGGCCACTATCTGAAGCCCTCCATTAGCAGGGAATTGATGAGACATGCCTGAATGATCTCTACAGTTAATGCTTGTCTGAAAGCCTGATATAAAGTCCCATTTCATAAAGACCTAAAAATCTTCTCCTGCTTCTCTTTCTAGACATGCTTGACTTTACAATTAGCACTCCTGAGCAAAAGTACTTTTCCCAAAATACAGACGTACATTTATGCAGCACTTCTCAGGCATAAAGTGTAAGATCCCTACCGCTTTCCAGGGGAAAAAAAATCTTTGTCAGAAAATCATCTTTATGGACAAGCGAGCTTTATATTTCTCCTAAAGGATGCCATTTTAGGGAGTGGACTAGTCAAATGTCAAGAAATGGATGCCTGGATCATGACTTGAGCAAACTGTTACAATTAACACTGCAGAACAAATTGCTTGTGTTGCACTCAGAAATTTTATACTATATACTACTTCTATTTTGGCAGATGTTGAGTTAGAAAGAATATGTGAAGATATTTTACTTACTGCATTATCTCCCAAAGCTGTTTTGATACTAATCCGTACTTTGAAAGCATTCTGTGCATCTGACACAAAGAGAAAAAAAGCAAACATATATTGATAGTCACTCAAAATAGCATTTTAAATAATTTACTTCCCTGATTATTTCACAAATGTCAGTTTATAAATGTGTCTTACAAAATCACCCTTTTAGGAGAACAGAAGTTACTTGCAAGTAAAAAAGCCCCACAAAGTCTCAATGAGGGGACCTCTTTAAGTGAGACCAACTTCCATACTTAATTTGCAAACTCATAAAAGAACTGAATGCTCAGTGTTTCAATCTTCAAACTGAAGACAATCATTAAAATAAAAAACTTAGAAGCTGGCAGCTTTGTAGTCTAAACTGATAGCTACTCTACCTAAAGAAGGATGGCAATCAGCTCCAAATCTTACCTGGCTTGCAGAGCTCAGCATGAGCAATGGCAACTACAGAGAGTGTAAGCAGCAAAGCTCGTAACATCCCGTCAGCATGGAAAGGTTGAGGCAAAAAGAAGTGAGTCTCCCCTGTAAAGCACTCTTAAACTTTGTGTGACCCAGGATTAAAGCATCAGGAGCACAAGTGAGCGACCAAGTAAAAGGTTTAATAATTAACCCCCATTATTTTAGCTAAAAACAGGCACTAGAAACAACTGTCTTCTGTTAGTTATTTACTACCTTTGTCTGTAGTAAAAAAAAAAAAAAAAAAAAAAAAAGCTGCAACAAGTATTTAATTTTCCTTCTTCCTTTTTAGAAAAATACAACATTTTACAGAGTGTTCCAGGCTAATCTTTTTTTCTCACAGGCGTAGTGGCAGACACACGAGGTGTCTGTGGGATGTCACACCAGAGCAGCTGGCAACTGTTATCCACAGCAGGTGAATCTGAAGTTTGGCTGCCACTAGATCCAAAGGAAGCTGCCACCTGTCTTCCATGGGAAACTCTCTGGCCCCACTGAAGGTCCTTGAGGACAAAGGAAGGTTGAGTACCCTTTTCACCTTGCCAAAAGAAATCTGTGATGAATAGAGAATACCTGGACCAAAAAAACAGGGCTCAGGCATTGTCCCTCACTTGCCTTTGAACTCACAGCACTTGGGAAGGGCCAACCAGATGGGCACAGTGTCGTGTCCCCCCATCTCCACCCCAGCCCCACTCCTGTGTCCTGGCTCAAGCCCAGCAGAGCAAATGCCTTGTTCTACACAAAAACACCCCACGTCTGAAGCATTGCTTTGCCTGAAAAGAACTGTTATATATAGGGAGAAATACTTTTTTCCTGTCAGAGACTGGTTCTAGGTAGCAACTAGAATAAGCAGTGGTGCAAGAAAGGACTTAGTAGGAAGCATGTTGAAAAGGAACGTGTTTTGTAGGCCCACTGTATATACATGTACACGCACGTGGAAATATTTTAATGCACTCTGCTCTATTAATCACATGTTTACCAAGACAAATACATAAATGTGGAGGCAAAACAATTCAGAAACTGAAATGTATTGCAGGTATTTGAACAGTCTCTTCAATCTAGGCAGCTAGACAGGATTACTTTATTTCATTCTGTTGGCGTACGCCCGCTGTAGCCATTCTGATTAATGGTTAGTTCCTACCTTGAAGATCGTTTCAGAATTACTTTCAGTTGGTCCTTTAGCACCAAGAGGTGTGTCTTGAGACTGTAAACCCAAAGAACTTCACACAAATGACAAACAGAAAATCTGACTTTACTGTGGGGCTGAATTTATGAAAAACAATAACCAATATTTACTGCATTAGATAGTTGGACTTTCAGGCAACAGAAAACTTACTGTCTCAGTAAGTTTTAAAAAATTACTGTTTTTAGAAGCTACTGTTAAAGGACTTGATAGCCCATCATTAAAAGGCATTCACCAAGATGATTCTCAGGCACCTCTTTACTCTCACTAGGCAACCCAGTCTGGGTGCAAAACTATTGGATACATTATCTGCTTAGATGTTCAATCTATGCCTATGAAAACAAAAAAAAAGTGATGCATTCATTTCTAATGACTGCTTAAATTAACATGCTGTATATATGAACGTCAAAAGGAGCGCCCTGAAAAATGTACAGATTTGTGAAGGACTATCAGCTTTCTGTAGCATTTGTAACTTAAAAAAAATCTTAAGAGAATGTGACTGCAGTCCATTCCATGGTAAATTAATGTGCATTGCTTCAATAGCAAACACATGAACTTTTTTGTACCTTTGGGGGAAACACTGAAGAACTTGGGAAGAGAGAAGAAAAACCAAGTACTACATCCCTGCTGCCAGAAGGCAAATGGAACCGAGTGATACACATCATCACCGCTTCATTTCTTTGTGATTTGTCCACCACAAATCAGTTCTTCCCCTCAGAATTGCACAGGGCCAGTGTCAAAGTACAGCAAAGGTACATGACACCCAGCAGGAACAAACTCAGAGGACATGACTGGATTTCCTGATCAGAGCTGCTGAATTCCAGCCAGGATGGCTGATTTTCCCCAATTTGTCTTGCTGGCAAGAAGCAAGACAAATGATTTTTTCCAGCAGAGAGGGGAGCAGGCCAGGAGAAGCAGCAGTGTGATAAACACCCCAGCTCAGAGCTCACAGGGAGAGCATCATGCAGTTGATATATACGTGCACAGCAACCTGGATGTGTGCCAAATGCATCCAGCTGAAGACTCATGTGTGTGTCCAGTTGTACAGGCACAGAGTACTGCACATAAGCAACCAATTGCTACACATCTATAAATCTTTTCCCAAAGCCAGCACACTTTTTAAATAAGCCAGGTGGACATGCAAGACTATACCAGGTGTTAGTAAGAGGATAACTTTGCTTCAAATTAATGGTATTTTTAAATACTGTTTTAAAAAGCACTGCAACTTTTCCGTTTACAAATGGAGTATATCTGTATAATCTAAAAAGACAGACAGACATTCTGCCACTTTGTAATAATCTACATGCATGGATAACTTTCTGCCCAGCCTCTCTGCTCCCATTTTGGCCAGATACACAGCACTGTTTAAGCACGTCTGCATTCATTTGCCACTGATTAATCAGTCAGGCATCATTTTGCATGAATAAATTACAATCTTCATGCACATACGCAAGGTATGCTTTTAACTGACCACTTTGTGAGGTGTTAGATTTCTAAGTAGTTCCTCTTAGAGAATCTTTGTTTTTCCTAACTATTGTGGATGTACAGGTCATAGCCATGAAGAATTTCATGCACAATCTGCATTCCAGAAATATCACTGAACTAGTGCAAAAAATTATTTCTCGTATTGTACCAAATGAATTTGTCTGCCTGGTTGAAAAAAAGAGTATCTCTGTAATTTTTTTCAGTGCTTTTTATCTACAGAAGTTCATGTATAATCTGCATGTACATATTTAAAAATACATCAAAATTTGGACTACCAAACAAATCAGGAGAGGACTGAAATTTCAAGAAAGCATATGACTTTGTAAAACAAACAAATCCCCTCCATCTTCTCCATGTGATTAGCAATGTACTTTTTCTGCTCCTTTCAATGTCTTTGAAATGGAAAATCCCAGGGAAGTAAAATATTGATAGCTATTGTATAAGTTAATTAACAGCTATGGCTAAACTTAACCTCAGTTTTCAAATTTGACAAATTAACAGTTTTAAACTCTGAGGAAGTTAATCTTTAGTCTCAAATGGTTGTGTCCAGCTCTTATGAGGAAAGAGTCAATGTGTGACTGTCAGCATTAGTCACTCATGGAAATGTACCTGGTGAACTGCAGACCTGAACTGCAGCTGTGCAGTGTGCTGTGCAGTTCCCTGGGTGCATTGGAAATGACAAACACCACGTCTTTTCCACAAAACATGGGGGAACAGGGTGTTGAATGAGGACTGCCACCACAGTCATCACAGTAACAGTGCAAAAGTGACTTGGTTGTCACCAGGTTTTTATCAGTGCTCACAGAAGTAGACAGTGTGTGAGAAATCATTTAGCTCTCCAGACAGTCGTGCAGGTGGGGGAAGGATGCACTCGTCAGCATTCTCATATATCGCCTTGGAAAGGGCACTTTGCGGTGGAAAGCACCAAGGACAGCCCACAGTGGGCAAGCAGAGCCTTCCAGCATGGAGGGGGTGGGAGAATGGTGCTGCTGCCACCACTTCACTGTCACGTTTATTATACAAACTCATCAAGAGGTGTCAAAGAAAACTGACCCATCCCAAACCAACACTCTCTGGATGTCTCCTACTTAGCACATATTTTCTGGGTCGACAAATCCAAGCTAGTGATTTGACTGCCATTTCCCTCCTGTTCTCTTATTTCTGTTTGCATCACCCAGGAAAAAAAAAAATAAGAGATGTACAATGCCACAAGGAAAAGTGCCACTCTTCTCCTGGAGCATATGGCAAATATTATGGTGAGGACAACTTTTGTATAATCTGTATGCTTATCAAATGTATCTTTCTTTTTTCCACAGAGGGCTTGGGCATACAACAAAGAGAATGACCCCTTTTTTCTGCTTAAGTCAGTATGGCAGAAAATATAAGAAATGGAAACCAGAAGAGCCACAAGAAAAGGAAGTTCAAATGTATGGCAGAGTCACTGCACTTCAACACAGAGCTGCCCTACTGTGCAAGCACAGTTCTGGGCATACATCATGAAAGACACACAGAGATTTATAGTGCAATGTGGTACATACACGGTAGTTACTGCATGGTACGTAACTACCAGCTGTAAGATAGAAGTTTCTCTCTTCTGGGCTATTCTGTACAGTACAATCTGTGCATCCAATATTGACCTTCTCATGATGGGGTTCCTGCGGTACTGGACCACGAAGGAGTATTTTTCTTTAGAAAATATGGAAGAGTGAGTTCCTGAAGGTTGCCACAAAAATAAACCATGCTTGTGAAGGCCTGTGGTCTATAATTCCAGTGTAAGGAATAACAGCTACTGACTGGAATGAAGTATTACTTTGGATATGTGAATGGCTCTTGCCTGGAATTGCCATATCTTTTTCTTTCTGACACTGTATCAATTAAATTGTATGGAAGTCTGCACCTGGACTTGAAGATCAAGCTGCTGTATGTGTATCAATTAATAAAAATAAACAAAATGGAGAAAAATGCAACTATTGTATTCTTGCTTTGAAGAGAATGACAGCTTTTTCCAGAATCATTGTGGATATCTGTAATAGCTGTTTTGTGTTTTCATACAATGAGATCCTACTTTTAATTGATTTTAAATATGAGCTTATGATGGTGCCTTCCCAAGAACACTGGAAAAACGCCATGATGAAATGTAGCATACCAAAGAAAGAAATGATAGAATTTCTCAATTTAGACTCATAAATAGCTTAAGGGAAGGTTAATATTATGGCACTTCTTCTGTTGATGGGAGGATGAAAGTTATTATAATTTCCTAATGAAAGAAGATTATGAAACACATTTGGTTGTTTTTTTCAAAACTTTCATGTGTGTCAATGGTTCATCAGTTGTTAAATGCACAATACTGCCATCTTCTGTATCCAAGAAACAGCAAATTACATGTTATTTTACATGCATGTTCTGCACAAGGAACAATGGAAGTACTACTGATGACAACTCCATTTTAAGAGAATCTACGATCTGGCACATGGTTAAGTAACAGCAGAGGTCGTGGTCTGAATATTCATTGGTCAAATGGCAAATGTAACTGCTGACTACAGCAACCACATGCTTTAAATAACTTCACTGAGCTTCAGAGTAAGAAAGAGGATACTCATTAAGCTGTTAATGAACAGCACAGTCAATTAGTCAGACTTTGACAGAGCCTGCTGTGGTGTGCTTCACCATCAGCAGCTCTGGCTGTTTCTGCAGTGTACTACCTCCAGGATATAGGAAATAAGCCCCTACATTGTGGTGTAGGAGAATAATTTAGACCTTAATCAACAATGTACATTATTAATAGCTATGCAAAACATGCCCAAATGAAAGCTACAAGTACACTGCCTCTGAAGGCTGCAATCTATCACTCCTGCCACAGAGGAATTGATTACTGACAACTTGCATACTTCCACCCATCATACCCATGACGGTCTGTGCGGAATAGCTTCCCGCCATGAAATGCGTTTACAATCAGGTCAGGTACTATGTCTCAGAGACGATGATGGGAATGCATCAGCAGTGTGAGCTAAATTGATCAATGTGCTGCTCTGGTGTGTTGCTGCTGCTGCTCTGGAACTCTGACTTCCCTCAGCTCTGAGAGGCAGCGCAGCAGGGCAGCCATGCTCACAGCAGCCAAAGGACACACTGAAAGTTCACCTTGTGGCAGGCACCGAACACCCCGCTCCCACAAATTCCCAACACAACCAAACCAGCTCACACACAGAGCACAGGCTGTGGGCAGCCAGTCACTGCACGGAGCAGCACTCTGGTACTGCCATGTGCAGCAACACCCCAGGCAAGCTCAGACACCACTGCACAGGCACTCAGTTACCCAACAGGGCCAAAGACATCACCCAGCCAGGTAAGGCTGAGGGAATTGGGCCTGCTCAGCCTTGAGGAGTCAACTGAGACCTCATCAACACATATCCATATCAAAAGAGGGGTGTCAGAGGATGGGTCCAGTGGTGGATCATATTCTCGGTGGTGCTGCGCAATAGGATAAGAGGCAACGGGCAAAAACTAATGCACAGGAAATTCCACCTGAACATGAGCAAGAACTTCTTTACTGTGTGTGACCAAGCACTGGAACAGATTGCCCAGACAGGCTGTAGAGTCTCCCTCACTGGAGATACTCAGGAACCGTCTGGACACAGCCCTGCGCCCGGCGATGGCCCTGTTTGAGCAGGGAGGTTGGAGCAGATGATCCACTGTGATCCCTTCCAACCTGACCCATTCTGTCATTCTGTGACAACGGAACGCTCTGTGCACTCCCTCGCTTGCGGTCTTTGGGAGAGGCTGGGAAATGGGGCTCCCAGGCGCTGCTTTTCCATGCCCTCGGAGCCGCACGGACCCCGCCGCCCCTCAGCCGCGGGAACTCGGCGCGCGCCCGGCCCACGCGCGGCCGCCGGAACCGATTGCGCGCCCTTCCGCCGCGGGGCCACGTGACGTCCCGTCGGTACCGCAAGATGGCGGCGCCCATGTTGGTGGCCGAGCCCCCCCTGGGGAAGCCGAGGTGAGGCCGCGGACGGGCTGGGGCCGGGACCCCCTGGGGCAAGGGGAAGGGCCCGCGGGTCCCTGCGAAGAGTAGCGGCCCCGTTCTGGCCGAGACCACCGGAGCGCACGACGACCGCGGCTGAGGCCGCCCCGTGGCCGGGCCCGGCAGTGGCGCAGCTCTGCGCGGCCGTGGGCTGGCAAGACGGGGGGAACTGGGCTCGGTGGTTCGCGGGACGGGAGCGTGGCCGCGCTGGGGGCGGCGAGCGAGCCCGGAGGCGGTGGAGCAGCGGCCGGGGGGCGCTGCCGGTCCCGCTCCCGGCCGGAACCGGGGGGAGCGAGGCCGCCGTGCCCGCCCGCCTGAGCTGCGATGGGGCGGGACAGCCTCCCGCGCCCGGGAAAGCGGGGCCCTGGGTGATGTGAGGAGCAGGAGAGGCAGCGGCATGTGCCTGCCCGGGCTGAGCCCCCTCCTGCCACGCCGGGGAGGCTGTGGGCCAGGGCAGCCGTGCTCACAACGGGATTCCCCGGTCGGGGTCTCCAGGTGTTTGCCAAGGCTTTGCTCCCGTGTCGTGCAGCTGGACGGAGAGGCGAACCCCAGCCCTGGAGCGGCTTGGGCGCCGCTGCTCCTTGCGCGTCGACTGTGTGCTCATCTCCTTGTGTGCTGGCCTGGGAATTAGGGGAGTTCCTCCGTCCCTTTCTTCCTTGGGTTTCAAGAAAGGAAAGTTCCCAGGGAACTGGGCAGGAGCTTCTCGCCTGTCAGTCCCAGGCATCTGCTGAGGGATGCGATCCATTTCAGGCAGGGACACGAGGGGAGAAACGGCCAGGCTGGCCGGATCAGAGGCAGAGAGCCCAGGCGGGACATTGGTCTGTGCGGGCAGGCGCAGCTGCCGGGACAAGCACTGTGGTGTCACTTTGGCACGCACAGGTGTGCAGGTGGTAAGGATGTGAGCAATCGTGAATAGAATTGGAGATGTGAGTGAAGTTCTGGCTGGCTGAGTTACACTTGTGGAATCTTTTAAACTTACGTGCTCAGAAAGGGGAAGGTTTTGATCTCCCCTCAGCATTTGGTGTGGCACAATGACAAGAGCTGAAGATGGTTCCTCCTTCCTATTTCTCCATTATGAACTGGCTAGGAAGAGGAAAGATAGAATGAAACTTGACAGAAAAGAGCTTGATGTGAAAAGGCTTTTAGACATTAGAAGTATTTTAACAACAGTGAAAACATGGTGCTGCTTGTAAGCAGCTGTTCAAAGCTGTCAGACAAGCAAGGGAGAGTCTGGCCAAGCTTCTGTAGCAGAAAAGCAGTGCTGAACATTGTCTGTGGGGGCTGTGGAGTGTGTTTTGTTAGCTGTGCATTGGGACTGCTGCCTGTCAGCAGGAGAATATTAAAGGAGAAATGAAAGGACTTTAAATTTCACGTCCTGTAAAAGAAAGACTAGAATGTGCTGAAAGGTGTACGAAAATTGTAGGGTGGGAGATCCCCAAGTTTTTCTCTCTTATCTAGTGACCAAGTTTCAGGAGCTGAAGGAGATTTCATAGAGTTGGTGATGATGTTGAATACTGCAGAGCTCAAAAAAGATGAGACCCCATGTGTGGTGTTTTCTAGCTGCTGCCCGCACGCAAGTCTGAACAGCATAGCCACAGATTTACAGATTTCATTGTCAGATCAGATGCTGCTGTGGAGTTACTGTTTCATATAAATGCCTGTTAATTTTGCAGTTTGTGGGATTTTGTATTGCTGAAGGAAATTAAGTGCATGTATAACAGTAAAAATTATTTGTTTGGTTGTTTTAATGTAAGTAATGTTCTCTCATCTTCAGCCATCAAAAGTACAGAGCTATTCTGAAGAAGGAGAAGAGGAAAAAAAAGAGACAGGCACTTGCCAAACTAAGGGACTCAGGTAACTGAAGTACTTGGTACTGCCAGTGGAACTAGAAGTGATTGGGGTTTTTTGGTGTTTTTTTTAAGATGTAATTTTGTGTATCTGTTGGCTGTAACATGAAGTTATGTAGATGCATTGAACTGTGTTTTTTCTCAGAAGCTGCAGAAAAAGATGAATCTATGTCTGAGGAGGAAGAGGAGGAAGTGGAAGAAGAGGAGGAAGAAGAGGAAGAAAAAAAACTTGAGGCAGAAAGGTGAGAAATCTAGAAAATGGCATCTATGCAATAAACAGTTCTGTAATCAATTCCATTTTAGTACTTTGAAAAGTTTGAATATAGTCTATGAAACACAATCTTTATTGAATATGTCAGGCTACACAGTCCTTTCCTCTAAAGCCTGAATGATTCCTATGCAATTTTCTCTTTTAAATAAGATTACGTAAGTTGCAGTTATTACTGTAATATTAAATTTGAATTGTATTTATGACAGTTGCATCAGCCATGGGTAGTCTTTAAGTTGGTGGTCTAAATGCTGTCTGGTTTCTTTGACAGACAAAAATTACATGAGCAGTGGTTGCTGAGAGAAGAAAAGGCCCAAGAAGAGTTCAAGCTAAAGAAAGAAAAAGAAGAGGCTGCAAGAAAACGTCAAGAAGAAGAAGAGGTATAAAGATGTGAAACCTTACAGTTGTGCTTGGCAACAAGGTAGACTTAGTGTAATAACTTTTATTATTTTGTGATGGACCCATTTTTCTTGATGCTGGTGTGTTTGAAAGCATAGACTCTCCACTCTTCTGTATAGAAAAGCAAAATTGAAAAGAGAAGAAAACAACAGCTCTTAAAACGGTTTTTGTCAGAGATATAGTTGCTTCTGACTGGATGAGTACTTCATGGTCACGGAGTTATAATGCAACACGGTTGTTTTTTGATTGTAAAGCATTGTTCCTTTTTTTTTTTAATTATAAAGAGGAAGATCAAAGAAGAATGGGAAGAGCAGCAAAGAAAAGAGAGAGAAGTGGCACAGCAGAAGCAACAGGAGAAGAGAGAGAGAGAGGTGATTCCTGGTGGTGGGAGAATATACATGTTATATATCCTGTGACATGATCAAATGCAACAGTTACGGATGTTGAAGAGGGATTTTTTTTATAATTAGCAAATGCATTAAGTAACCCATTCTAAGTTTCTAAACCATTATTCAGTGTTAAAGAGCATCCAGGGGGTCCATATACTGAAGTGCAGCTCTTGTTAACACATCTGGTTGTTCACAATATGTAATTGTTTACGTCAGGTAAATACGAAGGTACTGTGCCAATGCAAGTCTGGTAAGTGCACTTTCTGCATCACACGTTAAAGGTAATCCTTCCTTAATGTCCCAGATGAACACAGTCAGTGCTGAAGAAAATGCCCAAAGAGGATATGGAATATGGAAGTACATTGCTGCTGTTCCTTAACACAGTTCTTAATCAAAAGATGTGTTACAGCTCATCTTTACCTGACTCATCCAACAGGACGTATCTTTTTTCATAGCAATGATACAAGTCATTGATAACATTTGTGTTAAAGATACATTCTTCTTAAGTTTTAGAAGTTCAGTGACCTGGATGTAAGATGTCCTATACAGTAATCCAGTGTGAGGACTACCCTCTTATTGCCACTGAAGAGTGACTGCAGCTTTCCAGGATCTGGTCATTTTAGATTCTCCACAATCACAAAGTTTGCAGTCATTTCACTGGGAGGTGTCTTGCAGCTGTGTCTGACAGCCACAGCAGGAGAAGAGCCATGAGCAGACAGTTCTGGCTCTCTGCAGTAGATAGTTGGTTGTGCCACTGATTATGTAACACTTGAATG
Source organism: Nicator chloris (assembly GCA_013400495.1). Lineage (NCBI taxonomy): Eukaryota > Metazoa > Chordata > Aves > Passeriformes > Pycnonotidae > Nicator > Nicator chloris. The sequence goes on from WAAE01002060.1 coordinate 335,379, forward strand.
AGGGCTGCCAAAGAACAGCAGTTATTGTATTTCCTGTCTTACTTCCTCTGGTGTTCAAGTATCCATTTCTCTCTGCAGAGTAGGGAGAGAAAACGATGCTCGTGTCCTTTATTTAGGGTTGACATACGGTTTGGAGAGAGTTGAACCATGATAACAGCAGGATTTTATTCTTCCCCCCTGTCCTTGTGTCTAGATTTGCCCAAGCCCTCAGTGGGATAACTGGTGTCCCTGAACTAGATGGAAACTTTCTTTTTTGTTTGGTTATTGGATTCTTTGCTTTGTGTTTTCTGGGTTATTATTTACGGGCATAGTGAGTTGAATTGGCTCATAGAGGGCAATGACAGGCACCCAGAGGGAAACTGAGTACCCAGCTAGGAGCAGAGCCACCCATTTTAGCAACAGAAAGTTGTTTAATTGGTTTTGCCTGTGTCTTGAAACAGCAGTTTATTCAAATTCTAACAGTAATACAAGAAAATAACTAATTTCCCTCCCTAAAATGAAGAAATAGATTTTCTGGTTTGATGGGTGATAGTGATATGAGGCTTTTTTGGAGAGGGCAGAGGAGTAGTTTCGGGTTTTTTCTTGTTTGTGTGGTTCAGGGAGTTTTCATTGTTCTGTTTTGTTTTTCTTTATTAGGGTGGGTACTATCTGACATCCTTGGTGATCAGTACCAGATGCTGTCTGGGTCCTCATCTTTTGAATTGCATTTTTAAATTTTTATTTGCTCTTTTTAAATTTAATTAATTCTCTTCCAAATTAAACTGATCCTAGCATATTTTCTTCTATTGATTATGTTTAAATGGGTTTTTTTTTGAGGAACCTCATAGAACAATTTATTAGATGTGGTATCCAGCCAGTTTTGGAAAGTGGTATTGTTTGGCTCAGCCCACTTAGAAAAAGGAAGGGAAAGAATATCCTCATTGCTTTCCTGTATTTGGAAGGCTAGATATAGTTAACTTCTGATGTTTAAGTTTCCTACCAGTTACATCTCTTGCTTTAACAGAGGCTCATTAAGCATTGCATTTTTCTGTGTGTTCCATAAAATGTGTAAGTTAAAACATTTCCTGCAGCTAAACAATTATGGACTTACCTGTAACTGGGCTGTGTACTAGAGCAGGAGATAGATTTAAGCATCAGTAGTTCAATGATAGTTTTAAAAAAGAAAATTAAACTTGTATGTTGTCTATAATTCAGTTTAGAAAATCATCTATGCGAGGGTCTTGCCTGATGTATCCTTTAACAGCTTTGTACTACATGAATTGCTACAGAGCCAAAGTAAATCTCCTGTTTTTAAAGCAAACCCCATCACACTTCCATTATGCATAATCACTGAGCATTGTAAATTAGGTTCTTAACTAAAGAAACCAGATGTTTTGCATATCCTCAGGGTTTTCACTAGTCCTGTGTTTGCACCATTTATAGGCAGCTGTGCAGAGGATGCTGGATCAAGCTGAAAGCCAGGTATGCTCAGAGACTTTCTGAAAAAAGAACTGAAAAGTAATTTAATTTCCATCCGGTGTTTGCCTTCTAGCATGCTGTCCATCTGCTATCGAGAACCTAATGGCCTGAATAAATTTAATATATAGTGGCTTGCATGAGCTGTAAACAATTATTTACTGGGTGCAACATAATTAAGCATATTTCTGGCTGGTTGGTGGCAGTGCAGTTGTGCATGCTGATGACTGTTCAGGAGGTCTGAGTCAAAATGAACCTGGAAATACTGCTGTGTGCTGTTAAAAAACACTATGCATGATGGTTTGTTTGTGAATTGTAATTCTAAATAAATCTGTCAGTCCTGGGTGGCAAGATAAACTTGTCTTTTTAAGCAGATGTCAGGCTCTAAATAAGAGGATTCAGTGGTAGAGGAGGGCAGAGATCCTTAAGGAAAAGAAAAAAGGGTGGGGGAGGGAGAAGCTTGACTGCTTGGATGCCTGGAAGAGCATGGATCTCAAGTTGGCAGTGTGTAGAAAAGAAAACTGCAGTTTTCATTTGAATCTTAGAGATTGCCTTAAAGAATAATTTGGCTTTTTATCCCTGTCACATGGTTAAAGTTGTGAAGATTCTTGGTCTGTTTAAACCACTGCATGAATCTGAAAAATAAGTTTTAACCTGGTTATCCATTGTTCATTGACTGCCATAGCTACATTGGAGTTACATTTGGTTCCAAATCATGTTTAATCAGTTCTTTAGGTAGGGAATCTGTTTCATAAGATGGGTAGGAAACCACTGTGAATTGCTGCCTGCCCAGAGCTCAAGATGCATTAGCAGTCATGTCTGCAAAGGAATAGTCAGAAATGTGGTATGTTAGAGACTTCATTAGATCAGTTCAGGGTTCAGTTACTGCTGACATAACAGGGCTGTTCTGGTGAAAGAAAATTATGGCTGCAAGTCATGAAGAGAATTGGTAGCTGGGTCAAATGCTGCTTGGGAATAAAAAGAATCTTCAGTTGATTTAAAATGAGAACTTAGGCCAGTCAGCTTTACAAACTGTTTGGTTAGAATGAAAATTCTTTTTTAAATATGTGTCTTGGTTGTACTCATTCAAGGCTTGCAACTCGGTGAAGCCATTTTTAATTACAGAAATCTTAATGACCCAGGATGATCAATATGGACACTTACTTTCAGTGCTAACTATGAATTCAATTTTTTAAAATTCTGGCCTTTGGCAGTTTACTTTTATTTTAGCCTTTTCTAGATGCACATAACAGTGATAATGATGAGCTTGCTGAGCTTTGGGCTTTTGCAGAGAAAAATAAGTAAATAGTCTTAGCTTTCTCTCTGCCAGGTTGTAGTGATTTTGGCTGGGGTAGAGGTGGATAGTATGGGGCTTCATTTTGGATTTATACTTAAAATAGGGTTGAAAATGTGGAGATGTTTTTGTTATTGCTGAGTAGGGCTTACACAGACCAAGGCCTTTTCTGCCAAGGCTGTTTCTGCTTCTCATACTGTCACGCTGGTGAAGAGGCAGGGGGTGCACAGTCGGCTGGGAGGAGACAGCCAGGACAGGTCACCCAAACTGACCAAGGGAATAGTCCAGACCATCTGATATCATGCTCGGTAAATAAAGTGGGGGGAAGAAGTAGCAAAGGGGGGACATTTGGAGAGATGGAGTTTGTCTTCCCAAGTCAGTCATATGTGGTGGAGCCTTGCTTTCCTGGACATGGCTGAACACCTGCCTGCCCATGGGAAGCAGTGAATACATTCCTGGGTTTGCTTTGCTTGTGTGCCTGGCTTTTGCTCTCCTTCTTAAACTGTCTTTATTTCAATGCATGAGTTTTATATCTTTTACCCTTCCATTCTCTCCCTGATTCTGCTTGGTGGGGCTGTGAGCAAGAGGCTCTGTGGGGCTTGGCTGCTGGCTGGGGTTAAAATGACATAGATGTATAAAGTGAGACCCAAGGCACAGGGCAGCTTTCAAAAACAATGCTTTAAATAGGTTCAGCTTGCCTTGTAGAAACATAGTGCTGATAACTGCATGTGAATTTAGTTGTTAAGTTTTATTTATGACAATTTCTTTACTGTTTTCTCACTTTTGTCTATTTTAATGTTTCTTCCACAGCTGGAGAATGGTGTGAGTTGGCATAACCCAGAGCCCCCAGAGAATCTGGGAACAGAGAAGGATAGAGCGAATTGCCCATTTTACATTAAAACAGGTTCCTGCCGATTTGGAGACAGGTAATCCATTGAATATTTACCAGGATAGAAGTGTGTTCGGAGGCAACTTAATTAGGTCATAAGAAAACTGAGGAAAAATTGCTGCATAAAATACTTCTGTGTATTTGGATGTGGATTGAGAGCAGAGCATTGCCTGGCTGGAATTGAGCTATTTATTGTTATGGCATATTATTGATGGTGCATTCTGGTTACATTGGTCAGACTTGAGTTTTCCTTAGCTTAGACTCATGCACAGATACATTCTGACAGAATCTATAGGGTCTGTCCTTAGTACAGGTCTGTTATGTCAGACGCTAATATTTTATATTTTCTAATTTGCATATGTTCAAATCCCAAATGGACTAAAGGAAGTTAAGGTAAATCTGCACACTTGGGAAAGTTGTCAGGTAGCTTCTAGAGTTCTCACTATTTAAATGTGTTATACATTCAATTGTGATTCTGGTACACTGACAGGGTGCCCCTATCTCAGGAGGAAAGTGTAGTAAAAGGCAAGAACTGAAGCTCATCAGGATGATGAGAGATGAGCAACACCTCTGTAGAATCAGCTGACAAGTCCAGACTCTGCTTTCAAAGAAGGGGATGGGAGAGGACTGAGAGATGAACAGCAAACTCATGAGTAGGGTGGGAATGATTATTTAAAGTTAAGTCAGGTGTCTCATAATGTTTACCAGCTTTGAAAAAGAAAAGACTTTCTCATCTGAAACAAATGGCGAACTTGTTCGCAGAGGACGTAGAGGAAGCCAGAAATATAAATGAGTTTATGGAGAACATGTTCATTGGCAACCAGGAACAATGATGACCCAAATGCAGCTTCTGGCTTGAAAACCCCTGATTTTTTTTTGTGCTAGGGAGAAACAACAGCTTATCAGGGAAGGACTCTGATATTTATTACATGAATCTTCAGCAAAAACTTACAAGGTTATTTTATTAACTTGTATCACTGAAACATGTGTGATCTAGGTATTGTAGTTTTCTTTATCCTGGGAGTAATTTGTTCCAGTGTGATGTGGGTAATTATAAGATAATTCAACTATATGGAAGCTTCAAGTTCACATTTCTTTTCTATTCTGACATATGTGTTGAATTACGTAATAAAAACTTCACCAGCTATGTCACTGCAGACAGCATTTTTTTTCAAATGTCTGGATTTTTTAATCTTTGCAGTATTTTTTGTTTCAGTGGTCTTTAATGGAGATAACCTCCATGGATTATTTATGATTGCATAAAATTCAGTTTTGCTTTGAACTTTGCATTTGAACCCTTGGAAAATAAATACTGAGAAACATCATATTCTGCCCTTCGTCTTTCACCCCTGTGATCTCAGCTACCTCTCTTTCATCTTCCTTTTTTTTCCTCACATACCTGCTTCCTTCATAATCTGGTCATTTTAACATCTGGTTCTGTCCGTAAGCTGAAGGACTGATACAGCTAGGGTAGGACAGAAAGGATGGGTTGGAAGGAGTTGTGAAAAACTAAAAGCCAGTGTTACCAACAAACAACTGTTGAATCTTGTCAAAGCTTGCTATGTCCTGAAGAAGCTAAAACTGGCTGAGTTTGCTACTACCAATTTCCCCAGTAATTCAAACACTAACATTTTGTAGGAATTCTAGTATTCTTGGGTCATTCGTTTTCCTTGGGTTCCTTTTTTTCTGTCATGTGAATATATCATTTTGTGAACAGACAATATTAGGTGGGTTTAATATTTTGTGTTCTATTATTGAACAGCAAAAGTAGGCAGCTTCTAAATGTAAAAAAATAATCACCATCAAATTAATTGTCTCCTGGTTTATTTTTGGGTTTGGAGTTTGGATTTTTATTTTGTTGTTTGCTTTTTGAAGTCTAAGGGGTCAGCCAGAAGGTGAGGGTCCATTTCTGATTGATTGGGTGCAGAAAAACTTCCTAGCTGAAGTCCGGGTTGCAGTTGTCCATTTTGAGACCTGACCTCCCTGCAGTTCGTCTGTGCTGTCCAGGGACCTAAAGAAACTAGACTAGTCTGGATGTTTCTTCTTATCATGTCATGAAAAGGAGAAATGTGTTGGAGAGTGCATGACCCAGTTGCTTGGGGACATATTGAATAGAAATCATAAAGGTCAGTGAAATAAACTTGGAGAACCTCTGTGTGCTTACTGAATCTAAAGGTGTCTAGGGGAGAACTATGTTTCAGCATGTTAGCGAGGTAGCCTGAATATGATGGATGGTGAGGGAGATCTAATATTTTTATGGCTGCCAAGAAGAGGCAGATTAAGATTTGACTGATTCAGAATAATCTTTTCTTGTATTTTTTGGTTGGTTAGTTGGTTGGTTTGGTTTGGGTTTTCTTTTGGTTTTTGGGGGGTTTGTTTGTTTGTTGTTTTTGTTAGAACTGGAAAAATACCAGTCTTGTACTCATCCAGGTGTGGGTCTAAATGTCCTGTTCTTTCCTCATTCCTGCTTTCTACCCCCATATGATAAGAACAACTTCAGTAAAAGTTGCTCAGTTGGCAAAAAGAAGAGCAGGGACTTGCTTTAAAATCTCTTTATAGAAAGACACTTGACAGCCTTTTAAGTCCTTCAGAAAATGGGAACACATTAACCCTAGTAGCCTAAAAGAAATTACTTCAGCTCTTATTGTGACACTGGTATCTATAGCTTTTGTAATTCTGCTTTCTTAAGCAAGAATGTGTTTGTTAATGGCATTAAGGAAGCTTTAAGGTTGTGTACAAACTCCAAAAGATTTGGTTTAGTAATTAAAGTATCTTGATCTTCCACCAATGGATTTTCTTTTATAATAATTGTAACTGAAAATGGCAAATGTTTGAAGCTTCAACAAGTGTATCTGCTGAAAGTGCCAATCTTTCCGTTTTTCTTTCTTCACTACACCTGTCCAGGTGTTCTCGCAAGCACAACTACCCCACATCTAGCAAGACGCTGCTCGTGCGAGGGATGTTCATCACTTTTGGCATGGAGCAGTGCCGGAGGGACGACTACGACACAGACGCCAGTCTGGAGTACAGCGACGAGGAGACCTACCAGCAGTTCCTGGAGTTCTATGAGGATGTGCTCCCCGAATTTCAGAATGTGGGGAAGGTGGTTCAATTCAAGGTATGCATCTAAGTGTGGTTTATGGGCCTTAAGAGAAATTCTGTCCAGCATGCCCCAGCTAAATCCTGTGTGTGCTAGGGAACTACGCAGTGTCCTTACAACAAACTGCATCTCTCATGTCGCCTGTGAACCTGTCACTGCTCTTACAGAGCACCATCTTACTCTGGGTGAATCTTCTCTCCCATTCCCCTGAAGTGTTACAAAAGCTTGTGCTTCTATATTGCAAGTTATTGACACTGTTCAACAGGCCACCTATGTCATAGTTCTTTCTTTTCTTATCCTGTGCTAAGCCCCAGAGGATCCATTAAGACTTAGACAATATAAATACATCTGAGCTACTGTATTTGGGCCTAAGGAATGAAGTAGTGGGGGTATGAAATATATTTGGAGTGTACACCCAAACAGTGTCATTTTAGGACTGGCTGAATAAAATAGATTACAATGAACTGAAAAGATAGCAGATGTTTCAGTAGGAAGAATTATAGAATGGTAAGTTACATAACTGGTTTTGAGATTTGTCATCTGTCCTTAGTTTGTGCATTTGGTTTGCTCAGCGTTTTGTACTGATTTTTTTCCATTGTTATTTCATATGGGGATAAAGAGAGATCTGTAAATGGAGACCTCAGATGAATGATGTGTGTTAACATGTTGCCCCAAAATATGCAGCTTGGATGGTGCAATCTCCTTGTATGAGAATCTATTGCAGCATCCCTTTCTGCTTGCCATCCCTGAGTGTTTTCCTGCAGTCACCAGGAGGCACATAGTGCCTTTTGTTCTTTTGTGTTCATCTACTGACAGCTGCCTCAGGACTGAGATGGCATTAGCATTTCAAGCAAGAGGAAAGCAGAAAGAGTGAGTTTTCAGTAGTTGTGTAATGAGCTTTATAGGCAAGAAACCTTCACTTGTTTGGAGGAGTGGAGCATCCCCTCCATATTTTGACTCATGGAATAATAGCTGGTTGTTTTCTGCTAGAAGACAGGATGCAGATTCCCTCTGGAGCATGGCTTGAAAAGCCTTATCAGCAAAGTCAGGTCCTTGGCTTTGTACCGTCATTCTGTGCAGGTGTGCTAAGCTGCATCTGCTTGGGTCCCTGTGACTGTTAGTGTGACATTCCTTGGCTTCTGAGGCAGTTGTGCAACAGCAAGATTATGCTCATGCACATTTTCACTACATTAGAAGAGATGCTTCAGAATGACATGTTGGCTGCAAGGATCTTAACTGCGAGTGAGCTGAGACTCTGTGGCCATTTAGAATCAGATTATACACACCCCTCTGTCAGCTGACTTCCTTTTCCAGTGTAGCCCAAGGTTTTATTCTGGCTGTTTTTTCTGGGAAGCTCCTCCATTATGTGGAAGATCCTGATAAAACACTACCCTAGAACACTAGGGTTCTTTTCCTACCCAAAAACATCTATGGCAAAATCATTCTCACTTCTTCTTGTATTGACACTGTTTATCTCAAATAGTTTGACTCCTTATCCTGTAATACTTAATTATACAAATGCTTGTTATTGTGGCTGAAGCCCTGTGCTGATCCAGCATACAAAGAGGTATTCCCTGAGGGTCAGTCAGGGCTCAGGAATGAAAGGAGCCGCTAACCTCGTTTGCTGCGGATATTGGAAGAGGCCTGCGGGCAACAGAGGCTGGGATCACAGTTTGCCCTGGAGAACTGGGTTCCACCTGCTTGGACCTGCCTGTCTCGGAATCTTTTGTAACTAGCAGCAAGCTTTTTCAAAGGTAATTTGTGTATCTTTGAGAGCTTTAGATATACTTTGAATGCTAAATCATTACAAAAAAAGGGTTTTCAGAACGGTACAGTGAAAGATGGTGTCTTCAGCTTTTCAAACCCATTTCACAGGGATGCTGTGAAGATACATTGCTCTAGAGTCTCTTACTGTAATGAATCCCTCATTTCCACTTGAGGATAGTACTAATTGTTGTCAGAGCAGGATTTGACTGTTACACAGTAGGGCTGGCCCAGACAAGTGCAAAACAATGGAGTACAAGCTTTCGTGTGGATGAAGTGAAGCCAAAGTCCCAGATTTAATCAAAGCATAATGCTGGAAACAGTTAAACATAAGCCAGAAAGGCTTTTTTCTTCTTCTTCCCTTTTTTTTTTTTCTTTTTTTCTTTTTTTTTTTTTTTTTTTTTTGTGTTAGCATTAAGTGTTCAGAAAAACATCATCTCCAAGTTGATATGGATGAGCTGTCATAAATGAGAATTGCCCATCTAGAATGTGTGAGCTGCTGTACAGCATAATCCTTCCACTGCCCTAACTTTGTGTTTCCATCCCCTCAGGTCAGTTGCAACTATGAGCCTCACCTGCGAGGAAATGTGTACGTCCAGTACCAGTCGTAAGTACTCAGAGTCTTACCAAGTGTTAGGACTAAATTGCAGAGTTTAGTAATGAATAAGAAGTGTTTGTATCACCCATGCAGTTCATTCTCATACTGTAGTGGGAGCCCTGAATTGGTAAGGGGTGTCTGAAATGATTGTGTGATGGTAATGCCATCTGTTATTTTTACTTTTTAAAGGGAGAAGGACTGTCAGGCAGCTCTGGCGCTGTTCAGTGGACGATGGTATGCAGGCAGACAGCTTCATTGTGAATTCTGTCCTGTGACGAGGTGGAAAACTGCCATATGCGGTGAGTTTTGGAAAAGAGAATATATGTTACTGAAAGAGTACTCACTCATGGAAGTGAAAAAGATTAGGCTGTAGCTGTCAGATCTGCCTAATGTTGTATTCATTTCTGTTTGGAAGACCAGTGTGCTAACTCGCTTGTGTAGATCCAGGAAAGAAAAGGGAGTATTACACCATGTCATGTAAGTGTCTGAATTGTTCTAGTGGACTTACCATGGTCTAGAAAAGAAGGTTTGGATTCTAGCTTTGGAAGTTACAATCTTAAGGTGAAACTCCAGGAAGTACTAATTTATCTCTTGAGAAGCAACAGCATTTTCTGGACTATCAGCAGTTCTGAGAAGTAAATATAATATGTGACTTATCTAGATTTACCTTCTTACATTAAGGTAAATAGAATTTAATGAAATGAAATGAAAAGTTAAGTTTGTTCTAAGCTAAAGCCAAATCTTCATAGCTGTTAAAAAGCTAATTCGAAGAAAAGTACACAGTGAAAATTTATCTTGTGTGAGTTAAACTGATAGGTGGTCAGATGCATGTTCTTCTGTTTGGCAAAATAAAGTTCAGTTTATTACATTTCTTCCAGTTGGTACATAATGAAGAAAGATTTAACAGGTCTGGTTCATAAAAAAGCAAACCCTAATCTGTTGCAGGCTTATTTGAAAGGCAGAAGTGTCCAAGAGGAAAACACTGCAACTTTCTTCATGTATTCAAAAATCCAAATAACGAGTTTTGGGAGGCCAATAGGGACATACGTATTTCTCCTGAACGGACTCATCAGTTGTCTAAGAACTCTGAGAGGAGAAACCGATCGAGCCACCGTGACGACTATTACAGCCGGTCCAGGAGAAGGGGCAGCCCGAGCCCAGACCATTCCTACCGCAGAAACGGAGAATCTGAGAGAAAAAAGAACCGCCGCAAAAGCAAGAGGCGGCACCGGTCGGGGAGGTCGAGAAGTCGGGAGAGGAGGAGGTCTCACAGCAGGGGCAGGAAGAGGAGAGGCCGCAGTCGCAGCAGGAGTCACAGTCGGACACGCAGCAGGAGCAGAAGCAGGAGTTCCTCTCGATCCAGGAGCAGGGGTAAAAAGAGATCAAGCAGCAGAGGAAAAAGTAGTGAAACTCCCAAAACAAAGTGAGAATTACTTTCAGAAATCACTAATTGATAAAAATAGAGCTGACAAAGAAATCTTCCCAATAGGGCACCAGATATATTTGAATTTCAAATAAAGTGTTCTTGCACATTAAAATGTTTCTTCCTAATAAAGGAACGTAGTTTACTGTGTGCGAAGCTTGAGGAAAATTAAAAGTTTTAAGTCCTATAGAAGGTGTGAATGTCAAGTACTCTAGCTACTCTGTCCCTCTGAACTGCTTCAACACCTGGATGCACACTGAGTATAAATAGAGAAGTGAAGCCTCTTTGGTATATGCTTGTTTCTGTTACGTGTATGTTAGTGTTTACTGTTCCTGTAAGGAGTTAGTACAGAACAGCCAGTGTGCAGTAAATTCACACCCCAGCACACTGCAGATTCAGGTCTGTGTAGATGACTGCCATTTGTATTTTTCATCTGTTTATTGGAAATTGCTTTCTAGACAAAGAAAATATAATTGTTTTATGAGTTGGAAAAAAGGGATCTCAAAGACATCACTGTTTGATTGTACAATACTTGCCCAATAGGAGCTTTTTGGTCATGAGTGTTGGATTTTTCTCCACCCTGACTGAGCTGTTGAGCTGATTGCTTGTAGGGATTGCAGTAGACTAAAACCAAGTAGCAAGTACACAGGGAAACAATCAGTTTATTCAGTACCTTAATCCCCAAGTAAGAGTGGAGACCATGCAACTCTAATCTTCGAGTGAGGTTAGAAATACTTTGCATACCTCTTGGTTGCACACCATTTGTAGGTGAAAACAACCTGCCTAACAACCTACTGGAGGCATGGAAAGTGTCCATCTAGGAACCAAAGACATGATTGTGAAGGCTCAATCAAGATGGTTGCAGAGTGGCTGAAGAAACTGAAGGGTTTTATACATGAAAGAATACTTTATGGTTTTGGGAGAGGACGACGTGACTTAGAGCCTTTTTAGGTTTATTTTATAAACGGTTTAAGGCACGCTACTGCCTTGCTTTCCTAAGGCCAAGGTGAAGAATAGGGTACATAAAAATGAAATTATTGAGACAAAACCTTCTTGAAATGACATCTACATAAGCGAAGTACCTGCAGTTAGATAAATGCTTACCAGTGTTTTTTCACTTTTATTTAAAAGATTTGTGCTGTTAGAAGTACTGTATTTCACATGGCTTATCTTCAGGTTTTAACTTGGGCACCTCAGTGTCCTCAGACACTTGGAGAGAGCATGTGGCACTGAAGGTGCATGTGCCCTAGCAGTCTGTAGAGATACCTCCCTGTCTTTAGCCTCTCCAAAGAACTGGGCTCCTACCTTTAGAGAACCGATCAGACCCCCTGAGTAAGAAGCCTAAAGCAGGCATGAAGTGCTCCCAAATAGGAATTCATCACAACTCCCAGCAATGTAACATAAACTCCCTTAGAAAATCTGGGTATCTGAACTTTACCAACAGTGTTCCTCACATAAAGAATGTTTTTCCCCAGGATAGCTAAGATCAAGTGAACATTGCTTCTGGACATGGTATATATATTTTTTTGCTTTTCTAAATGCATAGTGCACCTAGCATGCTGATTATACATTTTTCCTTCTTTCTTCATGTGTAACTTGTCCAATATGGAGTAATAGAACAAAAGTGATGTTCAGTTCAAACCCAGTTTTCACCATATATTGTCCTAACCATAGGCAGAGCTGTAGCTTAGTTAATTTGATTAAATGTTTTAGTTATTAACAGATGTAAAAATTGTAATTAATTAGCATAACTTTTGAAATAATAACTTTTTTAAAAGGCATATTTCAAAGGATAGACAGCACTAAGTTTTTAATTCCATTTGAGGAATTTGTTACTGCCAGTTTCTTATAATGTACCTTTTGCTCACCACACCTTAGAGACAAATTTTCCCTGAGGTTTATGGTTTTTTATAGACGCTCAATTGTCTCACTGGGTCACTTGCACCACATGTGGCAAACTCTGGTTCAGTTTGCCACCAGCAGGCCTGTTCCATCCTCCATTCCCTGGGCTGCTCTCTGGTGGCAGAGCTGCCTTGTGCCTGTGCAGATGCTGTGCACCCCTTGTCACGCGGCAAGACGTCACCAAGCATTATCCCAGCAAAATCAGCTGCCCAGCTCAAGTTAAAGTAGTGGAGGGGGTGGTAGGAACCTGTGACCAGTCAGGTGAAATAAGCAAACCAGGCCTCCATGGGATTAGAAACTAAGTGCGCACTACCAGCCATGTGAGAATTCCATGGGTGATTAGGCTCCTTGTCCCCACAGTTTTGCCACAGGATTTGGAAAGCTGAGCGGCTGTAATTAAAAAAACTAAACAAAACAAAAAGCAAACTTGCTCAGAAATGCATGTAAAAATTTAAATATACTTTATTTCTGCTACTACAATGGCTGAAGCTTCAGCTTGTGTTCCTTGAGGTCTGGACTGAAATGCGCTGTCTGTACCTGTGCAGTCTAGGACTGGTAGCTGTGATTGCCCTTCACTTTCACACGCCATCTGTTTATTACACAGAATTTGAGTGCTGTAGATCTAACATTTAGCTTGCATTTGTTAGCATGAAACCTGGGATCCCACCAGTTTTCTAACTTCAGAGCTCGTATTTTTCAGTATTGTTTCTCTGCTTCATAACCTTAAGTAGTGTTATATGCATGGTTTTGTGTTTCCTTATTATTATCTGAGTGAGCTATTATATTCTGGAGAGAGAAACAGACTAGAAGTTTTTTAATGTTAAGCTTAATTATTTTCTTTCCCAGAGGGAAAAAGCTCCAGAAGAACACAGAAAGGATTTGAATTTGTAAGGAACATCCTATTCCCATTGCGTGTTATTCCGCATATTCCACAGAAAAGGACCTTATAAAGTGAATTAATATGGGCCAAGTTTTGTTTTGTCTTTATCGACTACTTTAAAGCAGCAGCTTTCAAAATACTTTTTTTCAGTTGTGAATTCTGCAGGGATCACAGAGGCGCTTTGGAGTAATTCTGGGATTTACACAGAGGTTCAGGGTGGCAGTGCCAGGGCCTGCCAGATGCCCTACTTCAGTCAGGATGGGGAGCAGGTGCTGCTCCTGCCCTTCAGTGGAGGAGGAACAGTCTAGGCAGGCAGCAGTGCTGCCTTGTTCAGCAGCACAAGGGGAACCCCTGTAGGCATGGGCACTGTTGCTGCCCAGCAGAATTAAGGCATCAGGGAACTGGGCTCACCCCCTCGCAGCAGAGTGCCTTCCCTCCAGCTGTAGCTGGTGGCCACTTCTGTGGGATTTCATTCCCTGTCTCCCTGTCCAGAGTAGCAAACCCCCATCAGGGGTTGAGGAGGGGTGGCACCTGTCTGTGTTGAATGCAAGGCATTTCTTATGGACACCCAACAAGGCCTGCCTTCTCTGGCCCAAGCCCTTGTGTATAGGGCACATTGTCCAAAATGCATTCCAAGTGACTCCTCTCCCACTTGTATGCCCTATGATGGCAGCATGGCCATTTAGCATCCAGTTTGGCACTAGCACGTCAGTGTATCGGAAACTGCCCTCCAGTTTACCAGTGACATTCCTGTGCGCTGAATAACTTGGTTTTTTCTAAAGACGTGCAAGAGCCTGCTAAAAGATGCTATTGCTTCCTGTCCTGGATCAGCACTTCTTACAACATGAAAGATTGAAGCTTATGATAGTTAATAACCTGAGAGTTTAATTTACTTTCTTACATCATCCAAAGAGTGCAGCTCATTTTGCTTTCAATGTAAGCTTGTAATTAAAATAAACCCCAATTATTCCACATATACTTCTGCTCAGCACTCATGTATCAGGTGAATTCAGTACCTATGGCTGAAAACCAAAACTGATGTGACATGGACAGGTAACACTTTGTTGAGCCATGGGACAGACTGCAAAGCAAGCTGGACAAGCCTAACCCATGGTATGTGGGAACTTGGCAGAGGCAGCCACAGGGTGACCATCATTGTTGGCCTTACCCTAAAAGGACAGCAGATGTTTAGGAAGGCCTCTTAAAAAGTCAGTGAAGCTGAAGACATTCAAGACAGCAATCAACTTGCCTGAACAATCCAGAAATTCCTACTTATTCTTTAGCTCCCCCCAACCCTTCCCCACAAGACAGGAAATTCAAAAACCAGAATTTCATTTCAAATTAATTTCAGAAATGCCTGAAGATGTTCATTTTTCCCCATGCTTTTGCTGATACATCAAGCAGTTCAGTTCTTTTAGAAAGGTGGAGAACAGATTCATCTAACATATTCTTGATTGAGACCAGGATTGTAAACATTGCATCAACTTGAAATTCTATGAAAAGAACTGAATTTTCAGTCTGTATTATCCAGAAATCTCTCTCAACATGTGGTTTAATTTTCAAATGAAGTGGTACTACCCCATCAATTTAACATCCACTTAAATAAATTTCATGTTTAATGTGGCAAGCTTTCCAAAAACTTGCTAATTTATTGCTTTCTCTACAATTTAAATGGATGTAAATAACTAAACTTGGACACAGTATCCTCAACGTTTTTTAATGAAGTGCTCAAGAACAGGTTAAGCACTGTAATAAAATTTCCCTTTTTTTTAAGCCAGCACTGAGTGGCCTCTTCTTTTCTCTGTGAATACAGGCACTAATTACATATAAACACAGCAATGGTGTAAAAATGGACATTTATTACAACTAAACCAATGTGACAGACAGAGGGCAAACAGTTTGTCACAATCACAACGAAGCTTAATCCAGCCAAGCACATACAAGTGACAGTGTAAACTTTAAAAACATATTTAATACATACAAAATTGCTTCTGGTTTGACTTAAATCCATTTTACCACTTCAATCTCACACACACAGTCCTTTCGCTACCCCTGTACCCTCATCTATCCCTGCCCGCTGTGCACTGGGGAAATGCCCTGGGACAAAAAACGTCTCTGGTCATCTGGAATCTGTGTGTAAATCCTAGAATGGGAACCCGTGTACAAGTTCTAATGGCACCACCCTGGTACTGCCACAGGAGTGGCACACACAGCCCAGCCCTGGCTGGCTGCTCTATTACCACAACTATTGATGCTGGGGTCTGGATCAGGGGCCTTAGAAGTGGCAATGCTGCACTTTCCTTTGGCTGGGTATTTCTGAACCCACTCTCCAGCTGGCCACAGAAGTGCTGCTGCCAGCAGCACTGCCAGAGCTAAGCTTTGTGAAAACATGGCACTAGGGAGGTGAACAAGCCCAAACTCCTAGGGGAAGGTATCTAGGTGGAGAGGGAGGGGACATCCCCCCTCCATGGCGACAGGCAACAGAACTTGGCTACTCCCAGGTGTAGACTCCCACTGTCTCCTCAAAACTACACATGGATCACATTTCTGCAAGTGAAACAGGCTCAGTTCATCATTACTGAGAGTCTGCTCAAAGTGTCAAAATACCACTGGATATCAGTTTACATGATTTGTAGTGAATATACAATACAAATCTAATGTTTAAGAGCTCTCACTGCAAATTAGTTGGTTCATCACACAGGAGTATTATTAGGGATGTGTCACATGTTTTAACGTGTTGATCAAGAAAAGCAGTTAAATGACACCTAGTGTGTCCTAAAGGTACCTATACACCCAATAAAGCATAACTATAAAACACCAATAAATACAAATTAATTGGTAGACTTTGAAAGAAAACAATAAAAGGTCCCTTCTGTAAAGCTGCTTCTTTCCCATCTTTGAAAGTATTCAGTTTTCATTTATGCATCTCTGTTCAGTTAGAAAGCTGACCTTCCTTTCTTGTGTTCATGGACAAAGCAAGCTAATATCAGAAATAAAAACAGTTTCCTTATTCAGTCTGTATTGGTTTCCCTTTTCTCCTATATGCATTCCCTTTGGAGTATAGTAACTTGCACAGTTATGCTCAAGGTAGCTACACTAAAATACACCTTCAAGTCTACTGACTTGATTAGTTTTCTTAAAAAAGCAGTTATCACCTTAACAGTTTTTTACCAGTTTGATATGCAGATCTTGGCAGGATTCTTTGGTATAATGACAAATTCAGTAGTAAACAGATATTTCCAATCTTTATGCAACAACTGAAATAAGCAGAATAATCACAAGTGGTGACTAAATGTCGATGAACAAATTCTTTGGTTGCATAAACACAATTTCTACACCATAACATTTCATACTTGGAGTTGTCCATGTAGTTTCTTTTCATTTAGGTAGGCTATGCTTATGTCATAATGATACATTTATTTCCTGAAGTCAAGTTTGCTTATAAAAAAAAGTAGAGTTATCGAAGTCAAATACAATTTTCCTATAAATGCAGTGAAGGGAAACATGGAGTCAATTTAAATCTAATTCCCTTTCATTTTTAAATTTTGAACTAAGGTTTCTTGTTCCCTTTTCAAAAAAAAAAAGCATTTTTCTTGTAGGCCTGAATGAAGCAGCTTAGCAAAACAGTAATACTGACGAACAGCATCTTACACCATTAGCTAAACATTACAATGAAGGCAGTGAACATTTACAGTATGGAACACTGAGATGGCATCAGCTGAAGAGAAGATTTATGTCAATCCAATTTCTTCAAGTACACTACGTGGGGTCTCTGCTTCCTACGGAGGGAAAATTTGAGACAGTAGTAAATGAACACTGTTTCTACTGAGCGGCGCTGTACATGAGTTAGTATGGAAGATGCTGAATTGAAAAAGAAAGCTGAAAAGACGTGGAAACATGGAAGCGCTGCAGTTTGCAAACATGGTATTAGTTGCACTTTTCACAGAGCTATTAATTAGATTGCCATGGTTCACAGGAATAGCTGGTAGATTTTACTGCCCTTAAGCATAATAAAAATAAAACAATTCAGATGTACCAGCAGGGAGCAAATCACAACCAAGTAAAAGATAGGAACTGGGGAGGGATGGGAAAGGATCTTGCAATGGAGTCAGTGAATGTTGTAGTGAATTGTTTCAAGGGTCTCAAAAATCTGTTTGGGAATAAGAAATAAAATGGGTGAATGAAACTACTGATACAACTAAGATACAGTATCCCTTAAGATCTTTATAAAATAGTTTCAGCTTGTTTGGGTTTTTTTTACACAGTGATCCCATGCTTAATTCATAAAATCAGGTCAAGGTATCTTGGTATATCTGGTGTCGAATTGATCCCTTTCAAAGAGGGAGAAGTAGTTTTTAGGACAGGAATTTTATTATTCCACACGAGGAATAAAGTTTTAGGTTGGTTCTAATCTTAGAAAGCTTTCCTTAGATTCAGAGAAAGTTGTTTAATACCAAATTCCAAAGAATTACCATCAGTTTTGTAATTATTACTTCCATAGCATCTGAAAAGAAACTGTTTAAACTGCAAACATTAGGCTGAGCTTTTCCATAATTATTAATATTGCCATCGTAAATAGAAGGGGATACTGTGTCCATATTGGAACAAAAGCTTTAATATTTAGAGTATGAATAAACTTACTTTAGCATCCTAAAACAAGACATGTCATGCAGAAGAAAAAAAAAAGGCAGATAACAGTTAAGGCAGCCAACCAATTATTTTTTAACTGCTTTGCAAATATTTATTAGAAAAATAATGTCAGTAAAATACAAATTAAAGCACCTCAAACCTTGCAAATAACACCAGAACATTGTGTCTGTGTTCCTTGACTATGTGGCACAAAATTGTCAAGTTCACTATCATAGTTCAGCTCATGTATAAGGTGATTCTGCAGTGACGGAACAAACTTTAAGGCAACTTCATTCAAAAGTCAGTCAGCTTGGAACAGGCCATCTCAGCATTTTGAGATGGCTTCTAAAATGCAGCAGCAACTAAAAAATTGCAATAAAAAGGCAAGTTAAATCTGAAAACAAGACAGTGCATTAAAGATGTAGCGTTGCCTTGATTTTTTCCCCTCACTGATGCAGTATTTAAATATTCTTAGAACTGCAGTGACCTTGACAAAGCCAGACAGGATGGCAGGATTAAAGGTTTACATGTGTATTTTAACAAATCCCCCAAAGGAGGCACTGACTGAAGAAATGGCTATGTAGCATTTTTAGTATAACTTTTCATATTACATTCCCAGATTACTTTGTTGCGTTCATTTCAGAAGACACACACCTCCCCTATCCACCAAGGTAAGGCATTTTACTCAAGAAATCCTATACTGTTATCTAACTATGGCACCAGAACTCAAGAGCATTCTATAAGAATACAACTTCTCAAGCTTTTCAGGGTCTTCAAAATACTTGAAATAAATTCACTTTTCAACTTTAAATTGATTAGACAGCAGTGGGTCCTTCAGAGTTACTCAGGAGTGCAACAGGGTATTTACAAAGTTACCTGAAAACAAAGTTCTTTATAGCTATGAAGAAATACAGATTAGTGCTGCTACTGTTTTTAGAGCAGTTTAGTATTGTTGTTTTCACTGCCAATTCAAAGCCTGAGATGATTTTCAACAGGCATATACTTAAACACTAAATTTCTTCAAGTAAATCAATGTCATTGACTAACCATTAAAAGCAACCTATTTCAAGGACATTAGCTACTTGTCCACAGATACATCACCCATAGAACTCAGACATATTCTGATTTTTTTTGTTACTAAAGCAGTAACCTTGAGACAGATGTGCCCTCTTATATGCTCATCAACAATATAATCTCAAGGAACACTTAAAGGCTAATGTCTTTTGCTAGAGGAATAACTTCATTAATTACTTTTAAGAAACAAATAGAATGAATCATATTATGTCTTGTTCACATTATTTGTTTTCTAAGTGTCAAACATTTTATCCAATTCTTATGTAAAACATTCTGCAGTGATACTTAGTACCTGCAGCTCAGAATCACCCAAGGCAAACAACACAAATTTGAAATATCAGAACACAGATGAGGAAAAAAGTCATTCACATGAGACAAAAGTGCATGCAATACTTTATTTCAAACATGCCAGAAAAGCTAATTCATTACCTAGTCATTTAGAAGCAAGCAGCTGTATACAGATAACAAGAAAAACAGCATCTCATTACAGCTCAATGCACAGCATTTTAAGCCAACAGGCATGAAATAATGCAGGCTAAAGCAGCATTAACCAGACATCCAAACACATTGTTAATGGCTTACAGAAAAAAGGCAAACTTGGAAATGGAAAACCACTCCTATGATCTTGTTTTCTAAGATTTCAGAATGCTGCAAATCCAATCCGAATCTTTTGTCTAATCCCCTCAATCTCCCATTTTTATGTCAATTTAACACTTGGAAGGTAGTGCATTACCACATATAGTACATGGAACTAGCTTGCTTGTGGTTCATTTTAGTAATCGCCTCCTTGATAATTCAGGGAAATAATTTTCAGAATCAGCACTGGTTTTAGATTACAAACAGGATGCATTACATGCCCTCTCACTCTGCCCACTTTTCAACTGAATGCACTTACATTCACCCTCATGGCAGTTCTCCAACATACAAGGCAGCTTGCATTTATAACTGGAAATGCCAATTTAAGAAGGCATATTGCAAGTATACTGTTAAAGGACTTAGATCTTTCCAACCCTAACCATTAATGGTTGGACTCAATAAGCTTAGAGGTCTTTTCCAACCTCAATGATTCTATGATTCCATTATTCATTTGTAAAGCAATGATATTGTTCTCTCCTTCAGTTGCAGTAACTATTAAATTACTCACAAGAGCATTCTGCACATTTAAATACAAATGTTTTAGTTTCAGATTTACCCATCATTCTCCTTGACCTAATCAATTCTGCCTCCCTTCTTTTTGCACGGTCAGTCACACTATTGTGCCAGTCTTCAGAAAGGGGTAGTGTTATTTGCACCTTTGACTAAGATGCACAGTCTACACAGAATTTCATTCAGCATCATTTAATACTTGTGTGCATACACATTTCACATGATACTTCTCCTTCACTACTTTCTCTGTAAGTCTTAACTTCACACGCTTAAAGTCTGGAAATGTTTAAATACCACCACAACCTATTTAAAAGATAAATGTGGGTTGAGTAATGTTACAGTATAGGTGTTGCAGTATATAGATGTTTAGTTTAGAAAATGCTACAGAACTTTTAAGCATAAGACTTCAAGCTTACACACAATAAAAAAGTTAAACCATATGCCAACAAGCACAAGTTTTGTTGAAATGACACATGTGAAGAGACAACACTGTAAAACAGAGGGGGAAGAGGAAAGTACAACAGCAGAGAATGGTTGTGGCATTCTATTAGATTCAGGATGACTGGATTCAGCAAGCTGATGATAATGTTCTGTCATGAGTAAGTCACAGGTCTATCTCCTCTGAAATTCTGCATGCATGATGAATGAAGCCATTTAGTACACTGGTACATTAAAGTATTCATGACGTGGCTACAAAAGAAATGTACATATTCTTATACATAATAGAAAGGTGGACAGATATGCAAGTAAACAAAAATATCTCTCTATTGTATCTCTTACATTAAAAGGACATTGGCTACAGAAATACAATATTGTATTTTTGACTACTCTAGATCTCCAGGGGGTGAAGGTAGTGGGAAGAATCATTTTTACCCTCCCATACTTGCATGTTGCATGTCCAACAACAGACAGAACAACTTGACATCACAAATACTTTATTACATAAGCTCAGTTTCTTCTCAGCCAAAAAAAGTTTGAAGCTTCAGAGATGGACCACCCTATCTATTATTTGTCTCTACATCAGGCATTGACTGTTGGCTTCTGTCAGAGACAGGCAGCAGGCTAAATGGCATTTGACATCACTCACCAGATCTGCTCTAGTAAAACACACATTTAGCAGTACCAGGCCTCCAGAAAATAGCTGTGAGCACACCATGCCACAGTAGTTCAGTGGTGGCATTACTGGTGACAAAAATTATATTTCATAGAAAGAGGGTCTGTTTAGAAAAAAGCGAGGCCTCTGATACACCTCTCAAAGCAGGCAAAGTTTTCTTTGCTTTTGGATTATGCTGCTTAACTCAATACACTCTTGTATGATTGCCATGAACATTAGTATTCAATTTGCTGAAAGATGAGCTAGAAAGAAAACAACACTCAGTTTTAATAATGGAGTAACAGCAATTCAGGAGCATCAGCCCCATATATGCCAATTAAACTATTTCTGGGATGAAAACACACAAAACTCAACTCTCTGCGTGTCAGTTTCCATCTTTGATCCTGTACCAATTACAATCTTCAATCTATTTTAGTATCCCACTTCCCAGAATTACAGAAGTTTTAAACCAGAACTGAGAGAGTTCCCATGCAGTTCTAAAACTCTCCCCTCTGTGCCATCTCAGTTTATTTGCATGTCCAAGCTTGCATGTTTTTAAATTCTATCTCAAATTACAAAAAAAAGCACAACAAAAATATTCTAGAAGCTGTAGTTTTTATACTTTTTACAGTATCAGTAATCTGAAGATCATATCACAGTAGTTTACATTATTCTGACCAACCTCACTACAAATCCCGCAGTTCACAAAATAATAGCACCTATATAACTCTGTGACAGTTACAAATAAGTTATATGATGCATAGAGTAATTTTTAGATTCAAAAGAATTTGGTAGATAATAAAGAATTACAAATGTGAATTTCAACACTTAACACCTCTCGCATGGGGTAAATAAAAAGCTTCAGTTAACACTAAAAACAAAACGCTGAGGCATATTCCTAAATGGAAAGGCATTGCATGATGATAGTGTATGTTATTAGGGAGCAGGAGCTTTGACTAAAAAGAAGGAAATACTAACTTTAGAATTCCTGGAGCCTCCACAGAAAAATATTCTCAGAAAGGTCCCTAGGGAAAAGTTCTGTTTTACTTACGCTGGTGACTGTTCATGGAGACAACTGCAGAGCAGGCATACTGTAATAATCTAAAATGCCTATTTTTTATCTGGGAAATATATGTATACATCCCTCTTCCTTGAAAAAAACTCATGTGTTCCAGTGTTCACCATTAGAAATGTGGACCATTAAAGTTGGTGTCTTCACTGACATGTCTGTCAAATCCTCCTAACAGATTTCTCCTTAATTTTACATTAGCTCTCTGGACAGAAAGAAGAATGAGAGCAGCTCATTTCCTGGCAGTGTTATGAAGCTGACTGCATTCAAGGATTATGTGTGTACACATTCTTAAGCACCCTCTTTGGCCTGGAAACACTGACCATGTCCCCTGTTACATAACTGTAAACATCAACAAATAAGGCCATGGAAGTGCTCATTTCATGTACTTTCCCAACTTGCACAGTCCCACACAGTCCTGGGGTATTCCCCACCCAGTTTGCGTTTTCAATGGTTTATACATTGAGGAATTCACTGTCTTTCATGTTAAAATCATGGTACACAAAATTAGATGATTGACCCACATTACTATTGTGGGATTAGTGCCTCATCTTCACAGAAACTTACGGTTTACTGATAAAGCAAGACAGATTGTCAGATAGGAAGAAAGTGGTTATTTCATTCCTGGTGGCTTTTTAGTTTACAGAACATGTAAATACCACCTGCAACTAGACCAGCAATAAACTGACCTTGTAGAGGTGAAACTAAAGGATTAAATGCAAAACAGTAATGGAGATAAAAAGTGGTAACACAGCAATAGTGAGCAGGAAAACAGTGGTGTTCCAATGAGGCTTCTGTACCCCACCAAGGGCATCCAGGACCGTCCCACACAGAGGGCCTGGCACTGCAGGAAGCCATCAATCAAAAGGAAAATGAAATTTTGACAAATTGTCTGCCATCACAGAACTACAGCAGCTCACAAGTTTCAACTATGACTGACTTTTTTTTTGTGTTCCCCACTACAGTGTCTCCAGAGCAGTTGGCCTGCTGGTCTGAATCCCAGAAAAGACAACACGGGGAAGGGACAGTTGTCAAATTCTACAATCAATATCTACACTACCTTGCCTTCCTTTGGTGGGAATGTGCAGACCTCAAGGACATGCTTCACAGGCTCAGGTGTTGTCTCAGAGAGTACTCTAGATCTAATGAGTTTATAAATCAGTTGATCTAGAAGCCAAGGAAGAGGCAATGGTATCCTTACAGAGCAATATAAGGGCAAACTAGCATGAAATACGACCTCTGAAAATTCGGATGTAAACCATTTATCTGACTTTTTCACACAGGTCTTGGATCCTAGTATTACCAGATAAGTAATAGCTCTACAACACAAGCTGCACATTGTGGAATAGAAATATTTTAAAGTTACTAGAATTAATCGTTTTCAAAACGACATCTGTGTTTACAACTCATTTTAAAAAGCTAATAATACTCTCTGAAATTGTCAGCCTGAGTCATTGGAGATTTTTTGAATTAGAAAAATGGTAGAGTTGATCTGAGTAAACAGAACTATTTAGCCAGTTCAACCCAACTGACATTTTCTCAGCCAATTCTGTCATGACCCAAACTAATTAAAAATCATAACCAAAATAAAAGTAGAAGGGATCTCACTTAATCCAGTACCCCAAACAGCATACCTATAACTTTCCTGAGAGATATTTCATCTAATAAAGGCATCCAGTGATGCCTTTTTATTGTGCCCCAGGCAATTACTTAAATGCTACATTATCATCTCCACTAGAAAATTTGCCTAACATTTACCTTGAATTATGTTCTTGCTGCAATTTAAGGTATTTTTTGCCTGTAGTGGACAAGAAAACTGTGTTATTTCCTCAGGCAAGAGAGAGAAAAGCAATTGTTTATGTCTGTGCCAAACTGTCTCCAGTTCAGCATGTTGCAGGGCTGCCATTTTACTGATGACATCTCATGGCAGTGACACAGACTTGCTCAATATTTGACACAACTTCTTTTTCAGGGAAAGTTTGCTTAGGTTATTATTTTAACTTCTTTTCTATCAAAAACAGCACGAAGCCTGTGAAGGCAAGCCATGTTAAACTGCACACGAAAATTACAACTGCCACCTTTTGATAAAGACTTGGCTTTTTTCCTCACTCAGCATCTAGGAAAACCCGAGATGTGGGTCCATGGAGCGTAGGGAAGTTTGGGAAGAATTCTACAGAAGCAGACTGTGGGGAAATCAAGAGCAGAGGATGAGGGTTTCTGTTTAGAAACATCGAGTTTTTGCAATACAAAGAGATTCACATTTAACAAGCACTTCCTTAGCAATGCTTCAAAAGCAATTACTTTTATACTCTACTTCTGAATCGTTATTAGGAAATATTTCTAAAGAACAACTTTTTTAGGAAATTGCTGTTCACTTGCCTTTGTAAGAATTTCAAAACAGAAGAGTAATTGTTTCCCAATCTTTGCCTAGCTAACTGTTCAGAAACTTCTGTTGGATAGATGGGTTAGGGTTGGAAGAGATATTTTGGATCATTTAGTTCCAACCCTTGGGCCATGGGCAGAGACATCTTCCAATAGGCCAGGCTTCTCAGGGCCCATCTAGCCTGACCTTGGTATTTCCCACTGGGGTACTTTTATTACAAATTCTATTTGTACTTTCAAAGAAGAGCCAAGTGTTTTCTCACAGAACCTAGAAACACCTATGAGGTCTTGAATATCTTCAAAGACAAGTATTAACTATAATGCTCTTACAGAAAAAGAACAAAAAACCGAAACACCACAAGCAAACAAATAAAAAGAGGAATGCTTCATCAATGCCAACTCCTAGTCAAGATCTTGTCTGCAGCTTTCTGTGTAGAGAAAACAAACAAAAAAACCTTCAAGATCGATGCAAACCAGTCAACAGAATTCTCAACTATAGTATGCAACAGCAAGTTGCCCTGCAAATGTAAATCAACAAAACATCCGAGCATATGCATAGACTTCGGCTCTAAAACATCGCCTCAACAGACAGAGCAGGAGGCTGTGACAGCAGTGGCCTGCCTGCCTCCCTCCCAAAAGCAGTACAAAGATCAGCTGAAGCTTTGTGAACTATAACCAGATAATAGTAGGTGCTTCCTGCCTCTTAGCTGCTGCTCTGATCTGCCAGCTCAGAGGTGATAATCGCCTTGGGAGGCTCTGCTTCACATGTGCCAATCAGTTGCTACGCAGCGAGCCAGGAACAGTCGCGAGCTCAGCCTTTAGCAATAAGGATGGTCCTAAGAATCCATCAGAGGCTCAACCTCGCCACCTCAGAAACACAATTGCTTTAAGCACATATTATGGCTGAATACTTTGTATTGTGAAGTTAGAGCCAAAATTATTAAAAATCACAGAGTTCTCCATCAGATAATTCGACACTGTCTGTATGTTTGGCAAACTGCCAAACTATGCACAAAAGGATTCAATGATGTTTTCTACCAGCACTGCAGACACAGGTTTGCATTGCTTATTCTCCTTTGCTTAAGGAAGCACTTCCTAAAACTGCAGAGCTGTTATCTTTGAAGGGATGACCAGAATATACTGCTGCAACAAGCCATGCCACTTCCAGTATTATTCAGCTTCCATGGCAATGGCATTTTAGAATCCCCCTTCTTTCCTGGTCCTGCAGCGCTTTGTGTTCTTACAATTGTTTGGACAAATGTTTGCAGGCACAAGTTGTAAACATGCAAAAGAAAAGCTGCTGACTATATGTTTTTAAAAATTAGCAATTTGAATTTGATCAGTTTAAATGGATCTGAAATACAGTTCTAGAATGGTCATACAGTTTTTCTGACACTAAGGAAAGAGGGAGAAAAAGGACAGCTGAAAACTCTGAAAGTCAGCACTCTGCTGAAGCTTCTTGCTACACTCCTCTGACTCAGGCCAACAGCAGGGGTGCAGCATGTGACAAGTAAATTAGAACCTACCTATGCAAGCTGACTTGGGAGTTCACAGCAGACAGTGAGTCAGGACAAGATGTGTGGAACACTGGCTTTTTAAAGGACTTCGACACAGTCATTTTTTTAAAAAAATAGGACGCAATTTAAGCCGCACTATCAGCTTTAGCAAAAGTCCTGGCTTGCAAAAAGCAGCTGCTCTTTACTTCCCTTTTCAATGTCACTGCTTTCTTCCTCCTGGCACTTCCCTCATGCCAGCCCTGCATGAACTTAAGTTTTGGCTAACAAGCTAAGAGCCCCAGAACCACAAGGCAAGTGGATCAACACAACACAAAGGTGGCAGTAGGAACAGATCCGGCTTTCTCGACAACAGTCACCGTCAGCATGAGTCTGGATGATGAGCAAACTGCATCCTGACTCAAGACCATGACTTTACCACTGTAAAATGCTCTCAGTACAATTTGAATGCATATAAAGATTTCACCTGGTTTTCACCTGCATATTATGCAAGGCTTACCATAAATTTCACCACATTCTCAATGGAACCGCCTACTTCTGAATATGTGGCTTATTAGAATTGCCACATGGAACATGTAGTACTCAACACCCTAGTTTACAAGAAAATCTCTCTAAAATAGCAAACAGAAAACCAAGTTCTACTCATTCTGGGCTTGGTTATGCCTCAAAGAGTAACAAGGATTAAAGTAATTTAAAGTTGTATAACCAATTAGTTAAACATCAGGTTAATCCAAACACCAAAGCTGTGAGTCAAACTCCTCCCCGTGCCCGAAGGCAACCTCCTTCACCTCAAGAGATCCTTCTTTAACCCAGATGATCTTCATTCCTATATACAAGCTATAGCTCCTTACTGCAGACAAACTATTCCCAATCTCTTATTATGTGCAACCATCTATCTGTCCCTCTCCACTCAGCCCAGCAGATGCCCTTTCTATTTCTCCATATTCTGAGGAACCATGACAACCTTGTAAATTACCGTCTGAACGTAGCAACTATTCCTTCACTCCTTCCACGGAACAGTACAGGCCAAGAATTAGCATTCCATGGGCATCAGACAATGCCACTGTGTTTAATTTAATGGGGACAAAGCACATGTCTTCAACTAAAACTATGCCCATACATAAAATTCACCCAGCGACATACTGTAGGCAAGTAAATTGGAGTCACGCAATTATCTAAGCCTGAGCTTTTAGGTGCCAAAATTGGTCTTTGTAGCCATCTGAGACACAAACAAGAAAAAGATTAGAACTCCTAAACTCTGTTCATAGTATAGGTCCCAAACAATACAGGTAGCTTTTTAAAGTTCTAATTGCAAGGAAAGTTTTAGAGGCATAGCTTCAATTCTAACCTCACTGTGAGAATCACACTCTTTGTATATGAACTTGTTATCATTAAGAGCACAGAAAAAGTAATAAAATTGGGGGGAAAATGTGGAAAGTATCAAGCTTGAGCACTTAGGTTTTTCCTACAGTTGTTTCAGAATATGTCCAAGCTCTTAAAGAAATTGTTTTCAACAAAGGACTTGTTGGCTGCCCTAATTCTTCAGGTCTAATATGCAAGCAGATTATTGGTTGCTCCCCTCTCCCCAACACAGATCAATGCCTGTATCACATACTAGGAAACTCTTCAATGGTAAAAATATCCATACACCAACTGTGAATTTGGTTTTGAACGTTACAAATATTTTTGCCTACTATAATTATTTTCTTTTATCTGGAAACTAAATCCTGATATTTATAAAGCTGCATATGAAATCAGATCTATTACCACAGTTCCACATTACAAAAGCCGATTTGTTTACTGAGTTACTTGTTTATCATTATATCAAGTAAGCAGCAGACTAATTAAGTTTTCTCCAGCAAATCATTTTCATGTATGTTTTAAACTTGCTTTATGCAAATTAAAATCTTACCTTTATTAGTAGGACTGCCACAACGTATTCCACTTATGCTTTGGACAAAAATATGTTGCAATGCACTATATATGCAAATAAGCTTTGTTCTGTCATGCAGCATCCGGCATTTTGATAAACAGTCAATTGCAGCAGCACCCAGTCTTTTTAGGGCCCATTTTCTTTGCATAGCAGATGTAAACAGCTCATTTTCCAGTAAATATATGTTTATATGGGCTGATTGTAAGTAAACAAAGCCAAACATCTGTTTAGTTATTAGCTTTGGTATCCATTTCTCTAACTTGCATTATCTCACTTAATTATCAACACCAAAGAAAGCCAGTAGAAGTCAGACATTTCAAGTTGATGCGGTTAGTACATAAAAAGAAAATAAAAGGAAACACTCAAAGCACTCTTCAAAGACCATCATGCAAGTGTTGCAGAAAGTTAAGCCCATCACCCATTTTCTGTTTACCCTTGCAAGGACTTAATTACACGTGCAGCACTCTTTGCATAGCACCCATTTAATCCATGCCACCAAAATGGTAAACTTGGTAGTTACCAATCATTTAGATGGGGTCAAAAGGGCTAATGCCTTAGATTGCTCTTAATCATAAGATATCCTCAGACAAACCTCCCCAGTCTTCATTCTGGCTCTACAAACAAAATCAAGCAGCAGTGAAAATGTAATATCAACTACTAAATAAAAAAAAAGAAAATAAAAACCCAACATCCATCCAATCATGTACAGCTTATTTATATTTAAAATAAGACTTAAAATATTCTAAACTATATGCAGAAGTAAATTCAGTTATTTCATTTAAATCTGTTTCAGCTATTGTTATTCTTTAGGTTAATACAATTTAAATAGGTTTTCCTGAAAGTCCACTGTTAAGCAAGTAAATAGAAATGCATCAGAAGAAAACACCTGTTCAAAGACTTCAAGCAGATGCATTAAAAAAACCCTTGAAATTTATTTTTCATTTCTTAACCAGGTAAAGGATATTGGTACCTTAAAAGAGTAATTTGTAGAGAGTTCTTTAGAAAGCTTTGGTTGTGCATGAAGGAATATTAATTCAATGATTTTACTTTTTTAAAGAGACTTAAAAGCTGTTGTTCATTATTGGAACAGATTGAGAGCACAATAGAATAGGATGATACCAAATTTACATATATTTCATTCAGAGATTAACTGTCACACAGTATTATTATTAGCATTAATATTAGACTTTTTCGTGAAGAAAAATAAGTTTCATTCAACCTATCATCCTTGAAGTAATTTAAACAATTTAATTCAAAACTCATATTTACTGAGTCACCATTGTTACTTGCTGAGTAGTCACTTTCATGTCGTATTGTTTAGTGCAAAAAGTTCAACATTTTCACTTTAATCAATCCATCTGTTAATCAAACATACTTAGAAATCTCAAAGAGTTGTGAACAATAGGTCTTAGACTTTTTTCTGCCTTTTAATATCGAATTTTCAGCCTTTATAAAATTTAATATACACACTTTTATTGTATCTTGATATCCATCACCAGAACTACTACTGTTGCTAGACAGCTTGGCAACAAAAAATATAGCTTCTCCCTTTAAAATAAATAAAACCCCTAAAACACATACTAGCAATGTGCCCCACCATCTGTACAACACACAGAGAAGACCACAAAGAAATGAGAATCTAAAACCAAACACAACAGGATGCCTCCTGGGCACATTCATATTCTTTTCACCTAATATTCTCTGGCACTCTAAGACCATCTCACAGGTAGTGAAAATTCTAGGAAAGGGTAGTAGCACTGCAACATGACACATCATCTCAGACAACACAGTAAAAATGGAATTTTCTCCTCACAATCTCAAGATCCAAACATTAATATTGCTCTTTCCAACATTCTGCCACATCCACTGAAGTTGTTCTATTAAAATGCAGATTAATGTGAGCGTTCAGAAAGAGCACCTGATTTTAAAGATAAGATACTCCTTGTTCTCAAGCAGCCTTCTGCAATTGTTCATTGAATTTACGATGTTAATTGATGAGAAGCACATGACTAAACTCCTGAAAACAGCAATGGCAGATGCAGCAGCGCTAAAATTTTCATCGCATCACCCTAACACAGTGCTGCTATTGCTGAGGACAGGGGAATGTCTCTGGAAAATAATCTATCAGTTCAATGTACAGAATAAATACACCCTTATTAGAATTATAATCTACAAAGACTTCAGCGTATTGTTTATATATCCTCAACAGTTCTACAATAATTGCTTATATCAATAAATGCTCAAGTTCACAGTTTGCAAACTGATCAGTATTGGAATTCACATCAGAGAGGGCACTGAATAGTTATGAGACAAAAAGGACTGCTTATGCTAATTTGTCTTATTTTTAATTGAAACTTTCTGATGTTTCAATTTGCAAAGCTTAATGAATGTATATTTAAAACTGTTATGAAAGACTCCTTCCTCAACTTGTTGAGTCTTAAGAACTTTTAATTTTGATTTCTTTGATGTAACAGAATTAGTCACATCTTACATGCATACACACTTAAAGAAACAACAACCAAAAAAAAAAATCAGACTGAGCATTGGAAGAGGTCAAAGCATGATATGCTAACTTCCTGGGTACTCAATGACACTTTTTCAAGAAGATACTTAAATCTAGAAGTGTTAATCTCCTCTTCCCCCATTACTACTTGGGAAAAAGAGATGCAGGTTCTATTAATTAATTTTCTGAAAAACTTCCTATTGCTTTAAACATGAGAGTATGATTTGCCAAGTATTTGCAGGAAAGCCTACTCCGCAGTGCAAGAAGGACAGTTTAAAATTATCTATTAAAAAAACAGAAATATCAAAATTTACAGAGCTGTCTGCTACAATTAAATTCACAGTCTTTAGAGGTTGTTCCTAAGAGCTGCGTGCAGCACTCCAGGTGGAGTCTCACCACAGCAGGGTGGAAGGGCAGAATCCCCTCCCTCAACCTGCTGGGACACTGTTACTGATGCAGCCCTGGGGAGAATTGGCTTTCTGGGCTGCAAACGCACATTGTCAGGTCATGTCCAGCCTCTCATCCACCAGCACCCCCAAGTTCTTCTCAGCTGCTCTTGACCTGTTCACCCTCCAGCCTACACAGATACCAGGGATTGTTGCATTGACCCAGGTGCAGCATCTTGTACTTGATCTTGTGGAACTTTGTGAGATTCCTATGGGTGCGCTTCTCCAGCTTTTTCCGGGTCCCTCTGGATGGCATCCCATCCTTCATGAACATCAACTGCACCATTCAGCCTGGTGTCACCTGTAAATTTATTGAGGGTGCACTCAATCCCTCTATGTCACTAACCAAGACATTAGACAGCACTTGTCTCACTACTGACCCCTGAGGAACACCACTGAAATTCACTGGGACACCAAGCCATTGACCACTATCCTTTGGAGGTAACTGCCCACCCATCAAATCCATCTGTCCTGAATTTATAGGGAACAATGTTTTGGGGAACTGTGTCCAGATAAACGACATCTGTAGCCCTCCCCTGGCCCACTGATGCAGTTGCTCCATTACAGAAGGCAAACCCATAGAAGGGGTTGGCAGGACTAGCCATTGATGGAGCTGTACTGGCTGTCCCAAATCACCTCCCTGTCCTCCACATGCCCCAGCACAGCTCCCAGGAGGATCTGTTCCATGATCTTTCCAGGTAGAGACAGCAGTCAGGATGACAAGTTGGTAGTTTCCAGTCCTCCTTTCTACCCTTTTGAAAAATGGGTACAAAGCTTCTCTCTTCCCAGTCACCTGGGACCGCATCTGAGTGCCACGACTTTTTGAGTATCATGGAGAGTGGCAAACACTCTAATAGCACTGTAACCCCTTTCTTCTATAAATACATCTCCAGAGACTGAGTTCTGAAACACATTGTACAAAAGCATCAGCTACCGAAACACTACAGCTTGTTCTTCTGTGAGTTGGGAGGGATTCCAAATCCATAAAAATCATAGCTATTTCCTAATCCCTAAATAATGAACTAACAATCTATCATTTCTCATTCACAGTAACTCTCATAGCTCACCATATATATATATCTTCTAAAATGTAATTGTAGATCATTATCTGTGCCTAAAATCAAGCAGATACATGTCTTAAAACTGCAGTAACCAACTGACCAACAAAGCTGACCACCTGAAACCGAGATGGGAGTTATATGCGAAGAGCAGATGGCAGCCAAGGCAGTTGGATCTCCGTAATAAAGACTGCATTATTCATTCTTGCTTCACATTCAGGGGAACACAGGTACAGCCAAGGCAAATAATGCCACTGCCAACTTAGGAAGGCAGTCTATTTCAACAGTCCATATTTAAGAAAGAACACTAAGTGAAGACTGAATTAATTGCATTCATTGTGGTAAGTTTCTCAGGCAAATGGTAATAAAAAGGTGCTTACAAAGTCTGTTTCCTAAACCAGACAAAATCCCTTATACTCCCACCCACTGGAGGCTTAAATATAACAATTTTCTTTTGATAGTGCTAATGACAAAATGAAGGAGTTTTGGCATATCTCAAGAACAACCTAACACCTACTATTATGCATACCTTCAAATCCATGGTTTCCAATAAGCACATTTCATCTCTAATAAGAATATTATCATGGCATATGCAGGAAATTTACCAGAGTTTCATTTCCAAAGATGCTCATTGTAAAACCAAACACTTAAATCTATGCAGCAACCCTAAGCATCTAAGGCAAGCCAGCCAATATGAACACTGCCGACACCCTTCTGAATATAAGATAAGGCAAGGGTTTGAAATAGCAAAGAAAACAAGGTTAATTGATAGCTTATATCTTATTCTTCATATGGAAGGACTAGTAAATACTGCCTGAGGCCAAACTGCAAGAGTCTAAGAAAAAAAATTCACATAGCTTTTGGGGTTTTGATCATTACTGAAGTAGTAACACAAGCACGATTTGTGAACAGATTCACTGGCTTTTTTATTTGAATACCTCTTAAAAATATATATATATTTAAGTATTTAGATGTCCTGCAATCAAATACTAAAAAAATACATAAAAATCCTACAAAAGAATAATGGTGGACAAAATGGGGATAATTTCCAAAATACTTTTTTAAAATTTACATAGGATCATCAACAAAACCCATTTTCACTCATAGCCAGTGTTTAGGAAATTTTTCCTACTTCAAATAAAGATGAGCAAGTCTGTACAGATTTGCTTTAAAACATATACATGACTGCTTGGTTTAAATATTAGAATTATTAACTACTTGATTTTAGCATTTTAGCACAGTAAATGACCACAAACTTCCGTGCACCATACTGAATTTGTCAAGTCATCAAAAAAAACCCAGAGCAATTAGACTTTTGAGAGAAATAAATCAAATCCTCTCTTTTGTATAGAACATCTATCATTGGTAGTTTCCATGCCTTAAAAACCTCAAGTGTCACAAAATGATGCACAGGCTTATCTTTTAGCTGTTCCACACATCACATGTATATATTTAATTAATGCAATAATGCACTGCATCTACCAATTTCTTTCAGTACAATTGAGTTGTTCACATAAGCAAAAACCACCTTTGCAGCAATGCATGCCTTTGTAATCACTAGTTAAGTATTAAAATCTCTCTAGCAAACAAGATATAAAATGATCAGTGACATGGAACAGCATTCTTTTGAACAGAAGCATTTCTACAATAGACTGACAAGGAAGAACAGAAGCACTGGAGTTAATTAACTTTTACTACCCTTCATCTGGGTACCACTGCTGGTACTGATGATTGACTGTTGATAAGTTATCAGGTGGTAACAAATATGGAGGAGAGGGTAGGGAATGAATACTTGAATTAAGTACATTCCTGAAGAACTAACAAGAATGTGAAGGTGAGAGGGGTTTAACAAGTTAGTGTTTTCAATCACACAAACTGTAGCTCCAGATACAGAAGTACATGCTGGAAAACTTCCACAGAAAATACAAGTAGGCAAGGCTATTAAGAACTAATTCACTACTCAGCAATTTGTGCCTCAGTGTATTTCCTCTTAACATTACACAAATAGCCACTTAATGTATCTGTAATGATTTTCTTCTGTATAAGTATTCCGCACAGCTCTTCATCTTTAAGGTACTTCATACACCAATGCATGTAGCATTATTAATTAATAATGTTGTGTATTCAATTAATAATATTGTGCATTCAACTATATATATGTGTGTGTGCATATATGTACATATATATATGTTTGGCAATAAAAGCATTCTGCACCAAATAAAAACCACTTTGTTGTACATAATTGAAATCTGACATGGTCAAAAATAAACATGTGACAACCCTGCTAGAAATATATTTTGCATTTGGAATCACACCATGTTTCAGTCTGGTAGTTTTGAAGCATTCTGGGAAGCAGCTATTAATTCAAAGTACAAAAAAAATCTCCCTATGTGAGAAATTTATGGGATTGTGTCCATGTGTCCAAATTTATTGGAAGCTCAATTTAAATATGAATGCAGACTTTTACAGGGTTTACAGACTAAAATGCAGATATAGGGAGTAGTTTTATACTTGATCAACAGTCAGTATAACTAAGAATGAAAAACATTCATTCTTATTCTTAAAAACATTTATTCTCATTTGTATTCTTAAGCCCAACATAGGACTCCAGTGGTGATGTGATAAACTGCTAGATTTCAAGTCAATCAGATTTAATAAACACTGACAACTGAAAATCTCCTAAAGATGGGCAAAGGAAAGGTAATTGGAGTAAAGCTATCAAGACTAGGGAAAAGTCTCACATTGCAAAAGTGATATTTCCCTTTGCGTACAATATTTAACTTGAAGTTATATTAATATGAAATTATATTCTCTGTAAAAAGAGAAGGTTTGTTGCTTGGAAAGAAAAACAGTAATGAATTCCTAGAAATAGAATACATTTTTTCTTTAGGACAGCCCCACAAAAATACTGAAAATAAAGTTCAAAAACAGTAACAATGAGAAAGAACACAGTTATTCTACTTTATGTCCAATTAACTGCATTTACAGGAGACAAACTGGAATATATAACTGATCTGTTATATCTACTTTCATATAAAGAATAGAAGATTGTAAGTGAATAAACAGATTATTTTTCTCCCCTATTTGTAAACTCCAACAGGACTTCTGGTTAAGATAATTTCTACGAAGAGTAAAGAAGGACTTAAATTGAATCAGAACACAAGAAGTAAATAAGTGCATATATTTCCTTTCTAGAAAAATAGGATAGCAAATCTGTGTGTGATGGCTGACCTTGTTCATGACAAGAACTTTAATGTGCAGTGGATCTGCCTGTACTCTGAAGGGATTACAAACACAGCTACCAGGGTACAGAACACCATGTGTTTCCCTATCCTACTAACATTATGTCCAACAAAAGACTACCAAGTGGAACACAGAAGGCTTCTAAGAGAATAAAGCAATTAATTCATAGGAGAAAACAAATTGAACGTTCACATAGGGGAAAAAATAGAGCAACTTGGATCTATATAGAATCTAGGCAGTAAATATCAGTACACTTTAAAAAATAAAGGTGAACCATCCCTGTTAAACCATATGTTCCACTGACTTGCACACAAGACTGATGATTCCCCCAGCACACCAGAATTTTTGATTCCCATTTAGACATTCAAGGACATTAACAGTGTACATTTCAGTAAGAAAAAAAAAGCCAGACAAAAATCAAATAAACCCAAAGAAAACAGCACAGGATGGAGAAAAATAGAGAAATTATATTAAGTTTTTCTATTCCATTGAACCCCTTCTCATCAAATGTTTTTTACAAAATGGTAGACATGCAATTTGTCATTCTTCAATGATAACAGCAAATAACAAAAGCATTCAAAGTGAAAAAACAATGTTCTTATACTTTATTCTGTATGTTTCTATGGCACTACTATTACTGCTTTGTCAGCTTGGAAATGTTCCACAGTAAGCAGCCTATAGCAGAAAAGCAGGTCTAAGAACTAATTAGAACTATACCTGAATGAGTCTCAAAGAAGGGAGTCTAGCTTCTGGATTTCAGCAATGAAACAGTAAAGAAGTGAACATGCATCAGGTATGACAAAAAAACTAATGGTTAATAAAAAAAAAGAAGGAATGAAAGACACATGAACAACACTAAGTTAAATTAGCATGATCTACAATTATCTAGGTATAAACACAAAACAGCCACTTGCATTTACTAGCAGAACACAAAGTCACAGTAGGTTACAATGTACACATGCCAAACCAAAGCAAAAGAGCAGCTAACATCATCCTATTGCACACTTAGGACAACTACCTAAAACTACATGCTAAGCATGCTAAAAAATACCTTCTAGAAGCTTAGAGGAACAGGTGGGTTTTGAGTCACAGCCTACCATGCTGACACTTTGGCCAGAGAAGTTGGATTTGCTTACCTCCTGTAAAAGATCTGCTTGTTCGATGGCTTTAAGAACATTTTTCTTGGAAGTCTCCTGAACTTCCCCTCCTAAAAGGAACTCATCCAGAATGAAATAGGCTTTTTCAAAATTGAAGATGATATCAAGTTCACATACCTAAAAAGAACATCAAGCATTATTGCAAAGTGGGAGGATACTCTCACTTAAAGTACATCATCTCACAAAACTTTACTTGTTCACAGCTTCACCAACTTTACCAAATCAAGATGTTAGCCTACAGCTGTAACCTTGTAAGGACTGGGGCAACAAAAAAAATCACCTCTTGGAGGAAAAGAAAAACCCATCATATATTTTGCTTGAGTTAAAAACTGGTACAGCAACCTCTGAAGAAAGATTTCACTGTTAAAAAGGCTTCAATTCAGAGCAACCTGTAAGACATAGCTCTTCAAGATTCAAGAGAATATTCCCTAGAAAAGTTCTCTTGTTGCCTGCAGTATGCAAAGGCAGCTCGTGCAATCTCACAGAAAGATATGAAAACAAATCATCTCACATTTCTTGTTCATTCTGTGCATTTTATACTCAGAAGGACTCTGAAGGAAGGCAGAAAGAGCACCCGTTTTTCTCGGAGTGCTCATGTACATTACTACAGCTGTCTATGTTTGCTGTCTGAGTAAGCAGATGTCTCTCTTGTCTTTCCTTACCATTCCTGCCACTCAACAACCAACTGCCTCCTTTGGAAGCAGATGTAAGAAGTGCTCACATGAGAGCAGTGCCAGGGAGAAGAAAAGCTTCTTGCTAAGAATAAGATTTTATGTGACCCCAAGTGAAACTACTATGAAATGAAACAAATACAGGTAATTAACATTAGATTAATAATAGTTCTTCTCCAAGCAAGCCATAGAAAATATATTAAATGCACCTTTTCAATTACTAGTTGGTTATGTTTTTGTAAAAGTGCTGTGGGCATAAAATAAAATGACAAAATATAAAGAAACTAACTCACACTGCCAAAATACTTGTCAAGAAGTTCTACATAGCGATGAATTATTTCCAGAGTTATTAGTTCATTGTCCTGATCTTCAATAGCACAGCAGAAATAGAGGCTTGCATATCTGTAATAACAACATAACCCTGATGTTAGCGTACGAGCATAAGCAAAATGAAGGCACTTGAGGAGTATCACATTCTCAGCAGTCCCTCATACTCAAGTTCAGCACATCAGTACTCCAAATCACAACCAAGTCCTACCAAAGAATGGCTGAAAGACCAGAAGACACACACATGTACAAGGGAGGTATGTCTCTGAGTCAAGAATGACTTCACTCTTTGCCATCTTTTAGCTGACAGAACTGAAATAGCCAAAGAGGTGGTTGGAAAACTAAATATATTTGATTTTATGGTATCATGGGAGAGTTCTGAGATACTTTCTCTTCTCTCTGTAACATCCATACACCAGTATATTAATTAATCCAATGTTAAACTTTCATCATGTAAGCTATACACAGACATTAAAAACCACAGAAAATGCCTCAAGAAAGATAAACTGAATTAGCAATTAGGGTTTGGTCTTTATAGAGAATTTAAAAATTTCAAAAAACTCCAAAACCAACACCAATGTCATCCACCCCAATTACTACTAAGTCAACAACTGAGTCCCTACTAACTGTCCTGGCATCAGACTGATGAGAGGCCATCAAATAGTTTCTAGCAATCCACTTCCATCTTGGAAGACAGGGAAGTCCTAACTTCAAATACGATTGAGTCCCACTTTAACAAAAAGACCATCCAATTCTACTGTACCATACATTTGTTCAAGTCATGTTTAAAGAAAGCTGACAAAAAAAAAAAGGCAGGAATGAAAGCTGAAAACCCCATTTAGTCTTTTCTAACATGCCAAAACCATATGCCTTTCAGTCACACATGGCACAAACCAGACTCCAAGTACCACCTGTTCTAACTGCTAATTTACATGAACCAGAAACAGCTTTTGTTTGCCTCTTTAGAGGGGACAACTGGCCACATTAAGCACCTCCAAGTAGCCAGCCCTACTGAAAAAAAGTCATTCAGATGTGAATCCCTAGTTTAAGGTGCATAGTTGTCTCCCATAGAGAGAAATCCATGTCTCTTTTAAACATTACACATTTTATCAGCTGAGACTTGAGAGACTTT
Source organism: Nicator chloris (assembly GCA_013400495.1). Lineage (NCBI taxonomy): Eukaryota > Metazoa > Chordata > Aves > Passeriformes > Pycnonotidae > Nicator > Nicator chloris. The sequence continues at coordinate 374,061 of WAAE01002060.1, forward strand.
TTGGCTAGAAATTGTGAAAAATCCCCGCTGTATTTTCAGCTATGTTGAAATTTGTCTCCTAGACACCTATCCAGTACCATTTATGATCTGAAAATGTCCCCCTTTATCCCACTCTGCTCCAAATCAAATTGCTATGGCGTCAACATGAAAGATTAATGAGAATAGCTTTTATACAAGGTTTTATAAAAAAATCTTTAAATTATACTATATATACTATAAAATGACTGCCTATCCTACCACAAAACATGATGGGGGAAGAGAGGAAGACACCTCCATGGAAGGACACCTTCATTCCCTCTCTCTTTCATCTCTTCACCACGGGATTCATCAGCTCATCAAAAGTCCTATCTGAGCACAGTTCTTTTGATTTTACATTGTTCTGTTTATGCCTCACTAATTTTTCAAGGGCATTTACAGTCATTGTAGTAGCTTGCAATATTCAATCTGTATAAGGAACCTAGACTGTTTTAAAAAGTATTGGAAACAAATATTGTAAAGAAAAAACATGCTTTCAAACCTACTGAGGATTTTGTAAGCCGAGCTCCACATTATATTTCATTGTAGCAAAAAAGCGCATTGACACATTATTTGACATTTACACTAATCAGGAGCACTCAGGCCAAATCCATCTAAACAAAGCCTTTCATCACCTTCAGATGAGCAGCACTGATTATGATGAAGTGCAGTTAAACTGTTTCCTTACAGTGCTTAAACACAAGTTGAACCATGTACCAGCAGACATTATCAAATCAAATTTGACTCAAATATTTTAAGTTTATCCACATGGGACAGTCCCTCACTCCTCCCTTAGTACTTAAAGAGTCTCTCTTGATGCACAGAACTATTTTATGGAAAAAGAAGAGGGGAGAGAGGGAGACCAAGATAAAATACTTTCTCAGAAAATGATATCCTCTCAGTGTCTTCACTTAAAAGAGAACATAATATACTTTCAAAAGACTGTATTTGGCAACTAGCGAGTAGACTGCACATTCCAGCTGTGCCAACTGCGGTTCTGGAGAAGACCAAGAAACAAAACTACTCGGTGGGTATCAACACAAAATGGAGGCTTGGGTATCTATTATTATATGCAGAGAATATTTTGGTATTTATTTTTTAAGTAGCAACCATGACTAATGGGTCACTACTCAACAAAAGAAAGCAAATGCATATTTAATAAACCTGAATGGCAAATGGCAGAAGAGCATAAACAAGTCATACCAAAGGGCATGAGAGTACTACAAAGGAATGCTTCAGATCCAAATTCTCAGAGGCATTATTTTAATTTTTTTCCCCTGCAGGAAGGTATTCAGAAAAAAAGTGTTCGCTTATAATCCACAGCAGACACTGGAAGTTTTGCCAAGTGTAGAAGTTTACATCGACAGTATCCACACAAAGACGAGTAGATTACTCAGGCTCAAGAAGATTTCTGCTCTGCAGAAGCAGCTTCTTCCTAATGAGCCTGACAGAAACCTTTCATATGCACCCAATGAAAAGTCGAACCCTGATAGAAAAGTACATACCTAAAAGTAAATAAAGTGCAGTCAGTAAGAAACATCCTGCCTTTGTTATTCCTATTGCAGTTCGGGGTTTTTTTAATCTCACTAAATATTATTAAAATAATCTTCAGACTCAATTCAGCTGCTTACCCTCATATAGGAAAATATTTTATGATAAGTATCCTCCACTGATCAGGAAGGGGACCAAAACCAGAGACACCAAAAATTGTTTGGACAAGATCATCCGAAAATGTAACAGTATTCAAGAACAAAAAGGTAACACAGTGGGTATAAACACTTATGCAAATTCCTGCCTTCAGACAGATGGTCTCAGGGTTTGTTTTTTTTTTTATACGAAACAAATCCATGCACCTTCCCCTCAAGAGCTGCAATAATTCAGCAGTGGGAAGCCTCAAAACAGGCAGGCAATGTTTCAGCAGAGTTCTCCTCTTCTGCTCCCCAGCCAGGTTCAGTAACGCTGATGAGAGATCAGGTCACTGTGGGCAGAGCACAACTTGCAAATCTGACCAGCTCAGCGGTGTTCTCCTTCTAGACGAGAGAACACCTGCTTGAAGTCATCCCTGGAAGTTCATCACCAGGTAAGCCTGCCAGCATCTAAGTCACTTTGCATGTAGATCCTAATTGGAGAAGTTTAAAGCTCACAAAGTTTTGTAGGAACCGAACTGATCTCTAAATGACAATGAGGAGGCAGACAGGTCTGAATGACAATGAGGAGGTGCTTAATGAGCCCAAGAATCTGTGGTGTGCTGATAGCTGACCCAATGAAAATTAGGACCACTAATAAGCTGTGCTTGACAAAAGTTTTTTTTCTTGTCCCACAACTTTACACATTTCTTTAATAAAACATGAACTTCTGAGGCTCCAGGACAGAGTCTACCCAAGTGAAGCACTTTTCCAGTTTCTTACTTCAGCAGGGCTATAGCCCCCAGCAGTTTCAAAATGAACCAGAATTTGATACTGCTAATTCTCTAAGAAAAAGCTGTTGCTTCTTGATACTGAGGTCCTTCTAGTGCCACACAAACTAGAACCTTGTACAAAGAAGACCTGATCTAATTAAAATTATCAAGCCCAAGTATCTAATTCACTAGAATCATTGCGTTTTACCAGTTTTACAAAGCTACCTAATCAACACCACAGTAATATTTTGAAGAGGTACAAGTGGCTGCTAAATTACACATAAGGAAAAAGAGGGATCATGCTAAGCTCGGCACATCCCACTGGCCATCATGGCTGTACCTTCAGTTTGCAATACTTTAAGAGGCACAAGACATGCACAATGGGCTCTTTCATTGCTTCTTTCAGTGGAAGGAGGGTAGAAAGAAAGTTTTAAAACTTATTCTATTGTAAGTCTTTAACATAACCTCTGATTATGGTTATGTTGTGCCAAAGTAAAAGACAACTGCCACATGAAGAGCAGCAAAAGCTATGGTAGTTTCATAATATCATATTCCAAATACAGTTCCAAACTGACACATAAAAGCAAAGGCACAATCCTTAATCAAATAACTAATCAACAATAAGTAAGTCCCATGAATGCAGTTAACCAAATGCTAACAAAGTAAAATTTATATAAAATAAGTTTTTCTCAAAGTTCTGATTTTGACTGCAATATGGCACAATGAAAATAACTCACATTGCCAGAAGCTAAAAGAGTGAACAGAAGAAGTCTTCAAAGAAAAAAAAAATCACATCTTAAGTTTCTTCTTTAGCAAAATTACAAATTTCAACATTGAAGACCTTTTTTCTGCCACAGGGGTAAAGCTGCATGAACTTCTACCCTTTATGCTCCAAAACCACTATGTTACTTTTTAAATGACAAAATGTGAAGAGCAAACACATCAGTTGTGTTTAAGTTTCTCATCAGCTGTCTTCAGATGACTCCTCCTCTATTTTCATAAAGTGTAATTGTTGTTGGTTTCCCATATTTAATTTTTTATTCTCCCAGGAAGTCACTTCAAATCTCTATGCTTCTTGAAGTTAGAAGCTCACATCCTCTTTTTAATTTTCTGGTGTCTATCAGCCTGAAAAACTATCTTCCAAAGCAGCTACAGAATACATATAAGCCAATTCACGTACCATGACAAAAGCTGGGCACCCTTCTGTCTGTGTTTTGTAGTGCTAAAGGAAAAAAACTTAAGAAGGCAATGACTGAGCCTATATTGTAACCATTACAAATGCTACATGTATGAAACCAGAGAGAAATAAAAGCTACATCACTTACATTTAGATGAATTTTAAGATCTATTTCCTTGAAGATTCAGAAAACATCCTATAAAGATGAAATGCTACAGAGCTAAGGAGGCTAATCAAAATAGTCCAGCAGTCTTAATAAATGTTAAGTATCATGAGGAAGCTAAAGCTACTGTCTCACCAACTTCTGCATTTCAGTTCATTTTGTTCCTGCAAAAAGGTATTATGAGACCCTTGAATATATTTCTGATACTGTCAATCATTCTTTGAGCTGCAATATCTAGGTGAAATTTTCCTACATGTGAAAAATAAACACACTCTAAAAACAAAAACAGCACTTAAATTTCAATAATTTAAGACTCAAAATAGCAATAGGCACATACTTTTATAACTTCTATTGAAAAACATTCACACCAGCAGATTCAGATCCTTCCCAGCAATAGATCAGACAAGAACAAATCTTAGCAGATATCCTCTAGAGATGCTCAAGAGGAACTGGGAGCACATTTTGCAATTTCACAAGACAGAAAGTTCCTTCTGGTGTGTTTCTCTTTTAGCCATCAACTTTTCAGCTACAAAAAGTCACTCTTTACAAAGTAATCATACTAGTTGATGATCTAATTACAGTGCAATGATGGGAACAAGTCCCACAAACCTAAGAGCTGTTAGTGTTACCAGATACAGACATTTAAACTATCACCTCTCATACCTAGTCCTTTTGGTTATGTTTCAGTCAAAAAAAAAAAACAGCTGAGATGTTCATTAGCTTGGTACAAGCTCATCTTTAGCAGTTTCATAGGCTCTCTGTGCCAGACTGGTCTGCAGAGAGTGAAATAAGCCACTGCAGTCAGCTGTGCACACCAGCAGTCCAACAGACTGCAGTATTTAGACCATTTTTAGCCAGACGTAGACATCTCCCAGCAAATTTCTTCATTCTCCTTGACCACAGGACACATAACACCCCACTGAGATGCAAGAACACCACAATGTTCAGCAACTCAAACAGTCCTAACCAAACTTCCACCAGCTCCCTAGACACAAAAGGACATGGCAAGTAGCTGTTAGCAGCAACAAACAGGGAGGGAAAGTAGCTGTGTGGAATCATCCCCGGAACAGCTACTGCTGTTCAAGACTGGGTAAGGAAGGAAACAGACAGGCCTACTAAGCCCTCATTTTTCTGTTTAGTTCCACAAATGCCCAGCTGAAAAGGCACTTGCAGGCATTAATACGCAAAGGAGCACAGCAAGTGTTTGAGCAAGCTTGTCTACATACATGTTCAACGAGTTTTGTGAGTAAATCAAGAGGCAGAAGAAACTGTATGCTATCAGCACAGCCTAATGCATTGTTTCTTCTTTCCTCCTCATGTTGAAGAACTACATGCATTAGGCAGACCAGCAATACTCACACACGTCTTTACACAAACCAATGTATATATGAGAGCAGCATTTAAAACATCTAAACATATTTGATACTACCCATTTGTCATCCTCCTCATTTCTGATCCAGTCCTTTCTGTCCTATTTACAGGGAATACAACAATATTTACTGTGGGGCACAAACTATCTATCATCTCCACAAGAAAACAGGAATGCATAAACCTTCTCAGGTTTACAACTAACTAGGGAAGAGAGATAACTCAAGGCTTTGTAGCACCACCTTTAGCTGGAAGAGATGCAGCCTACCACACCAGGAGGATTACTGTTATTTCTGGAGAAGAATTATGGTCACACCAGTACACTGTGATACATTCTAAACATCAACACAAAGCTAAAAAATGCTTGCCAAATACTCCTAGAAAGGTTAGGGAACAACTGAAAAATGAAATTATTGCGAAGAAAATTATACAGCACTTCCATCAAAAGAAAGCTAGCCATGATATTTTCAATTATGAAAAATCCCTTTTTGTACTAACAGAAAAAAAAAAGAAAAAAAAAAAAAACAAAATAAAACAAAAACCAACCAACCAACAACAAAACAAGTACTTTTGAAAAACTATTTTCTTATTTCTATAAGCCTTTAAAAGTAAGTTACATTTTTAGGTGATTTATGAAGGCACTGCTTGAGGTAAATATTTATAAAATTTTTATCACTTATTAAATCTGAATCGAGTACAAATATGAAGGATGTATGTACGGTGTGAACCTAAACAGAGTACCAAGAACTGCCACTCCTAATGAAAATAAGAGGAAAGCTCATTTCTTCAGTACATTTCTAAATGCATGAGCGATTTTCCACACATGAATGACTCCCACTTGGTTATCAAATTAGATTCAAGGGAAAAGTCAGTTTTCTCTGTAACCAGCAGAGGGAAGGAAAAAAAAAAACAACAAAACAAAAACAACCTTCATTATTTTCTTGCAACTTAATACACAGTTTGTAATGTATGGCAATTACGAGGTTAGTGAGACAGAACCACCTTTTGTAGACAATCTTCAGGTCTCTCCATTCCAGGAAGCTGCACATTTTTGGTTTGCGAGCTAATACTGTTTGAACAAGTTCCCTCGTGATTTTCTTCTTTTCTTTGTCAGATAATGGGACATACCACTTCTGGAGTCTCAGTTTCCCCTGGCGACTAAAAAGCAACATAAACTGCATCTGTTGAATTGGAAGGAGGGGGAAAAAAAGAAAAGCATTAATCTCAGTCTCCGAGTTTCAGAATGATCTCTCTGAGAAAAATCAAACAGGAAGCAAGACGGACATCCAAAACCCTAACTACATTATGTATTTCTATAGCACTGGCAGATGTTACACAAGATTTGGTAGTAGCAATGATACAAAGGATTCTGCTGAGCAAGGTCAGTCAAACCAAAGGCAGAAGCAAGCACACACAAGTTTCAGAAAGGGGTGTCAGAACCATCGGCTGGCAAGTGAATATAGCCCAATTTCCGACCAGCCACGTCCAGCACCAGTATGGGGTTTTTTAGGTTTTTTTATTGTTTATTTGCGTTTTCTACCCAAAATGACTGAAAAACAGCACAGCAGACTCTTCAATACCCAATCTCATTTCCAATTCACTGGATTAGAGCCTTACAGGAGCAATTTGCACTTAAAATCTTTCTGAAAAGCCTCGGAATACTTTAAAAGACATCAAACCTCCCAGCGGAGAGTCCTATGGCACAGAAAAGCCCAGTCTTTTCCGACGCTACACAAAAGGAGAGATTAAGTGCTTTCCCTGCGGTCCTATGTTCCAGGTCTCGCTTCCTCTAAAGGAGTGATGTTGCAATTATATTTTAAGAGGAACTTGCCGGGCTGTGTTTTCCAGCAGCTGTAACATTAAATGAAATGGTTCGGGCTTTTATCTTTCGCCTTTTTCCTCGAAGTTGCATCGGGCTGGGGAAGTTTCCCAGGCAATATGACAAACATGAAATACGATGCGAAAGCCCAGCCTGGTCCCGGGTGACAAGCGTGACCAGCGGCAGCCGCGACGAGCGGCGGCCGCGCCCGCAGCGGCTCCGCGGTGCCAGGGCGGGGGCAGAGCCCCGCAGCCCCCGCAGCCTCCCAACATCCCGCCTCACCTCCCCGCCGGCCCCAGCACCGCCCCGGCTCCCCCCTCGCGGAGCGGGCGGCTCGGGAGGCGAGCCCGGCTCCGAGCGGCTGTGCTCACCGTGCCCGGGGGATAGCGGGGCTGAGGCGGAGGAGAAGGAGGAACCTCTGCCCAGACCGACACCCCCGGTACTGCCGCCGCGGCCGCCGAGCGGGACTGAGTGAAGGGTCGGGAGGGGACGGGAGATGCCGCCGCGAGCGAGGGCGCGCGCGCCTCAACGGCCGCCCCCCTTGGGCAGGTCAGGGGCGGGGCCGGGATCGCGGGGGGCGGGGCCAGGATGGAGGGGGCGGGGCCCGCGCGTCCCCGAACAAAACTTTATCAGCTGCCGCGGAGGGGGGACTGGAGCGAGCTCGGCCATTACCAATCGGAGAGCTCAGCGCGCGGGCGGGAGGGAGGAGCGACGAGGTTCTGGACCAATGGGAGGCAGAAAAAGGCGGGGAAGGCGGAGCTGGTGTTGGCGGCAGGAGGGGCTCGAGCAAGGAGGGGCGAAGCGGGGTTTAGATGTCCTAATCCGCGTGGCCCGAATTGCGATAGGGCAATGGCCGGCGCGGCAGCAGCCAACCAGGCGGCGCGGTGCAGATAGCGGTCCGTGAGCAGCCAATGGGCTGGCGCGGCACGGAGCCGGGGAAATGACATCAGTCAATCAGGCGCCCGGAGACTGAGGCACCTCCCCCGGCCCCGCCAGCCCCGAGCCGGGGGGGGGGTAAGGGAGGGGCGGCCGAGCTGCGCATGCGCCGCGAGGTGTTTGCTTCCAGCACGTGCGCGCCCAGGGGGTGGGGAGGGAGGGAGTGAGGCGCACGCTGAGGGGGCGCGCGCCGGGCGGGTGCGGCGGGACCGAGCCCGAGCGGGGACCGAGCCCGTGAGGGGACCGTCCTTCTGGGGGATGGACCCTGTGAGGGGATTGTCCCTGGAAGGGGAAGATTTTCCCCTAGAGTCACCTTGATTGCCAGCTGCAGTTAGATTGGCAGGACCAGCCGCCGACATGGACTTAGCGGTGTTGTGTTTCATTACTGCTTGGTTTTAAAATTATCATTCATGTGTATCTACAGAGGCTCTGCGTGCTGAAACAGCTCAATTTGGGGGGTTTCGTTGGTTGGCTGGTTTTGGTGTTGTTGTGGATTGGTTTGCTGTCAAAATTCTAATGGAGACGGGCTGAAAATAGTTGAAAGAAACAGAGCGGTGTCTCTGCAAGCCGAAGTCGAAGCACCTTATTGTAAAAAAAAATTTTCGAACACCTAAAGCTCTCAGCATCGTCGCTGCCCACCACCAGCCCCCAGCACTGAATGAACAGCACAGCTGCCCTGACCGAGCTGATCCGATAATGGTGTGACAGTGACCGACAGAACCCGGGAAAGGGTCGTGCTCCCAAAGCAGCTCTACGTCAGGAGCAGCTCACAGCGCCTCAGGATGTGTCACGCTTTTATTACTTTCTATTATTGACACTTTAAATAAGCGCCCATTCTTCTGGCTACGAAACGGCTATGACAGCAGAAACTGGGGCTGGAAATTCTTTTGTGTAAAGTGTGCATGGTCTGAAAGGAAAGCCAATTTTCTGGCGTTTCAAGGAATGCTATAGTCAATTGTACTTGAGGAAAACTGCAGTTATATTCCTGATTTTATAGAAGACGTTATAATTGTAAGAGTGAAGTGGCATGAGGACAAGGAGACATGTGAAACCAAGCTGAATGGATCAGGCAATTGCAGTATTAGAGGTCATGTAGAAAATGAGAGCTGCTGTCGTAGGGGCTTGTTCCTGTCACATTTAATGTTCGTTGAGCAGCTGTCCTGTTCTCATGTTAACTTGCCTTTCATCAGGCACAGGAACAGTTGTGTGTGGATCTGTTACCTCAGAAGACTCTGCCCTTACACCAGGGTCTTACTTGTCCTCAGCAGTTGCCAGGCTTTGCATTTCTGCTTGTTTTCTGTGAGGTTATTTCATGGTCTAAAAAACCCCGTTTTTCAGAAAACTTCCATAAACAATCTCTTTCCTAATCAGCACTTCGCTCATCTTTGAATTCAGCATCATGCATTTGGTGATTCTCTCAGTGCATGTACACTTCAGGGGCTTTGAGACCTTCTAAATAATATTTTAAGCCAGCAACCAACTTTTATTTCTCTTCATCTGTGCAACTTCCAGTTTATTAGCATCGTTATGGTAAAAGGAGCTCCAAAATGAATTTCTGAAGGAGTTACACCAGACCTGTGTTATGATTTGTCACTTCCCAGCTCAGTGAAATATTTCTGCATATGGATCAGACCACTCATTTTGCAAACACATAGTTGATTGAAATCAAACTACCCAGATGGTTCAAGAAATGTCTGTGTTTCAGTGGCATAATGTCTTGAAGCTTCAGCTTCAGGTTCTTTTTTTCTTTTTTCAATCCTGTTTTTTGGGGTGGGTTTTTTTGGTGGTTTTTTGTTTGGTTGGTTGGTTTTTTTGCCAGATTTTACTGCTCATTTACAGTGTATAATTTCAGTGGCACAAGGGCAATTGTCCCACTACTTTTCTCTCTTCTCTCTTTTACTTGGCTGGATTTCTCCAGACTGTAATCTAAAGTTTCTTTTCTTCATTCATCTCCTGGGCAGAATCACTCTGCTATATGCAGTTTCAGGTGCTGTGATAAGGCATATGATACCAGTGCTACATGGTGGAAGCACTGGTGGAAACTCTAGCCAGGTCCAACTTGGCAGAAGCCTTCTCTCTTCCACAGCCTGTCCTGCCTCCTCATCCCTATTTCAGACAGAGGGTGTTCTGAAGCCTGCTGGGACTGCCACTCATACAATCATTCCTTAACACATTTGTCTCAAAATGACCCTGCTTATTTTAAGCAGTTTAAGGCATGATTTCATGTCAGTTTCAGATCATCAAAACACAAACTTCTCCCACCCCTTTCTTCCGTTCCCACCTCCGTGTTCCCATCTCTTTTCCTATTCTGGCACTTTGCTGCATCTCATGTTGCCAACAAGGCTGGTTTTGGCTGTACAGGTGACTGAGGGAGCTCGCTTCAGGACTGAGCACCTGTGTCAGGGGACAGTGACACACGTTATGCTGTCCCTTCTGTTCGTGCTGTTTCTTTCAGGAACTTCAGAAAACTTGCTGTTCACAGTTTTTTTCAGTGTTACAATTTGCACTAATTGTCCCTCTTAATACCGACTCCATCATTTGTTCCTTTATGAAATGATCCTGTCACTTACCCATTGAACTAGCAATGTACTGAACTAGCTCTGATTATCAAATTGATAAAGATATATATGATGCTTGCAACAATAATATGCCTTTGAGTATTCTACAAACCCATGACAGTGCAAATGTCAATGCAGTCTAATTTTAGACATGACACAGTGAGTCTTCTGTTCATTAGCTTTTGTTCATTGTCTTATGTCCAGCTTGATGGTAATCCCCCTGATTTATTTTGGATGGATTTTTTTTTTAGCTGCTATAGTTGTAGAATTCTTTGTGTAGTTGTAGAATCCTTTGTATTCCATTTTAGACGTAAGGCAAGTCTTCAGGGGTTATGTTCATTGACCATAAGACATTTGGGGTCCTCAGCCATGAGTTTGCTGTGTAAGTTATTTCCAGCATAACTTGAGACACAGAAGAGAACTGCCTGGATCTGGGGAGAGAGGAAGGAAGCTTACATCAAACAAAATTAAATTCGCTGGGGTTTGACTGGTATGGTTTAAGTCAATTTTGGTGGGTTTGTTTGTTTGTTTGTTTGCTTTCAGTTAATTAGGCTATAGTTGTTTTGTCTGGAATAGTGGGTCTTATACAAAAATTAATAAGACCAACCTCCTGGCATTTGGCACTTCATGCATGTTGTTATTGCCAAATCTGAAGCTCATAAAATTATTTTGTTGTATTTTCACTCTCAGCCAAAATGACGGGTAACATGAACTTTATAACATAAGCTATTCATTAATTCCAATGGAAAATTTGCTTACTAAATTTTAACAGCTTTTTTTTTCCACACAGTATTTAGTAAAGAAAGGATTTGCTCCTGCCTCCTTTTCATCCATCTCAGCACTGTACAGGAGGGCAACATACTTTAAGAGTATATACTGTGTTTTTGCAGTCCTCTACTGAAGCAGGGCATGGATGTGTGAGTAAGACTCAATTTACTGTTAATTTATCTTCTTGATGCTCAGTATCAGGCTACATGTTTATTGACTGAATAACTGTGGAGTCATTATGAAGGCAATAAGAACAGACTCACTACCCTTGGAAGTGATTACTGATGGATTTTTGCATCTTAAGCCTCCAAACAGGGTGTTACATTACTATATGCAATTCCCTTCCCTGATGTGCTGTCTGAGCATTGGCCAAGCTATCAGTGTCCCGTTATGATTCATGCAGAGCACTAATCCCAGTGGAACCAATGGAAGTATAAATGAGACCACAAACAACAGTTTTCATTGCTATGCTCCTTTTTCTACTTTTCTTTTTTTTTTTTTTTTTTTTTTTACATGGAGTGATCCCGCTTGATGAAAAAATATTATGTGCAATCTAGTAGCCTAATTACTAGGTGCTATTAAATCATCAGATCATGGCTGATATCCTTACTCCTCTGTCTTTTCTTTGTAAGGGCTATAGGTTTGCCTGTCTTCTTCCCTTAAACACAGTTGGTTTTCAACAGACACATATGGCTCTCAGGAACACAGGTGTCAGGTCACATGTGTGATAGGCACAGCTCCAAAACAATCATCATGGAGGTTTATCCCTGTAGTTGAGTTTTCACAGCTGAAGGAATAGTTTTGCAGCTGAAGTGTGCAGCCTGGTTATGAGAATTACAGTCTGTACCATGCCTTACACGTCCTTTGCTTTGGGAAATAAAAACATGCTTTTAAAAGTATCTGGATATGTAGAAATGAGGCAAGGGAATATGGTAGATGCCAGTCAGTGAGGGCTTCCTCCTAGCTAACATATTTATTAGCCTCAGCCTGGTGCAAGACACAGGAGCCATTTGAACAGGACACGCACAGATCAGCTGGCAGCATTGGCTATGTTGGGCTAGTGAGCAGATTTCTCTCTTAGGTCATGTTCTTATCTTCTGCTTGTCCATGTTTATATTGGGGTAGTGCTCAGAGGCCTCAGAAGTGAAGAAAATAACTGCACTGCAGACATTTATGAAGAAGTTGTTATGACTCCTAATGCTTCTTCCAGCTCCACTGCTACAAACTCTGCCATAGTATAGCAAAGAACTGAACTGTTTCTGAAGGAAGTGTGTGAGGAAACCTGAATTTTTAGTCTCACAAGGAAGTGGCTGGAAGGAATGGAAAGAGGAAAGAAGAGGAGGCTGAGATTTCTGAGACTGCATCAGTACTTTAAAGAGTTGTTCAATACCACATCTCACGTATATCTTGCTCATCCTTTGGCAATCCTAAGAAAGCAGTTGCTGCCACTGCTGTTTCTGAAGTGGCTGATGCTGCAGGTTAATATGCTTGCTGCATCCATCCCCTCATATGAAGGAGTATCTGGACAGGCTTGTGCAGAACTACTCAATATTTCCCAGAATGAAGAAATTTTTTTAGTATACTGGGGCATGACTTTGGATAGGACACCTGAGAAGTCAGACACATTCAGAGGAAGACACTGCAGCAGGTTTTCTGGTACACAGTTTGGTCCCCCCTAATCTTCTGAAGTCCTCATTTAGGTCTCTATGTCCACTTCTGTCCTTGCTTTGAGACAGGCCCAACTGGTGATCCTGTAGGGCCTCCTAATCTGTGTGTGAAGACTGATCTAACATACTTTAGGAGGTACTGCCTTTTGCACCGAGGAGATAATCCACTTTCCAACTTCTGACTTTCCCAGGTTGGCACATTGTTTTGTGTAGCCAGGAGATACAGACTTCCACAGCAAGCGTCTTAATTTTCAGCACGTAGAAACTTTTCATGAAAACTTGGAAACTGCTCTGACTCTGAATGTGGGCCGCCTTTGTGTATTTTTTGGCCCTGGACTTGTTCTTTGTCTTGTTTGATACCTTATCTTTAGGTCAGTTTGTTCTTCCTCTCTGTCCACATAACTGTTTAACACATGGAGCTGCTTCTTCTGGTGCTTTCACACACAGAGAGAGACACTTCCACTCTCACTCTGTTAATGCCAATCTTAATATTTTTTTCAAATCACTGTAAAGGAAACAAGTAACTCCTCCTACCTCCCTGAACACTTTGTTCAAGTGCAAGCCTCGCTTTTTATTTAATCAGGATTTATTTAATACAGCAGGATATCAAATACACTTAGAAGACTGTCCCAATAAGAAGGGACCCCATTTACTCTCTGACTTTAGGATTCTGTGCTATTCCAGAGGGTCATTAGTGGAACAGAGACAAAAGAACATTCAATTATTTGCTCATCTGAAAGGCCAGTGTTTCACAAGTACAGAGTATGCTATTAACAAGGATGAATTCTTTGTCATTGTATCCTTTCTACTGCAAAATACTTGCTGTGTGGAACCCAACACCCATATTACAAATTCATGAATGATTTTAATGCATCCTGGCAGCTTTCAGAAGCATTGCAATCATGTGGAAGTAAGCAAAGAAATAAAAAGATCACTGGTTTTTGCAAAATAATACAGCTATGTTCATGTTCGATGTAGTTTTCTAGTGGAAAAGGAATAATTGCACTTTAAAAAAAAAACCTCAAAGACATTTCTACTACATTACATCTCACCAGTCTTGTTCACGTAAGAGATAACTCAATATAGATCATCAATAAAAGACAAAAGATGTCGAAAATGAGCACAGTCCTTGGTGTGTTGGAGGAGTTGTAAAATCATGTTGTAAACCTTAACTACCCCTTGCCAGAAAATAATACTGTAACAGAAAAATCTAGCTTTCAAGAAGTCCTTTCATTTCTTCATAATATTTCAAACACTCTCCGCAAATTGTGGGTTTTGCTTAGAGCGCTCTTAGCTTGGAGGCAGTTTTTGTTGCAGAGACAAATGTTTCAGAAAGGAAAGTGGATCTGAGAGTGAGCAGCTTTTGTTTCCTTGGGGCGGTCTGGTACAAAATGATAATGACAGTCAACAAGTAACATTTATTGTGGTAGATGCTCCGAGAAGTATCCAATAGCTGATTTCTAGTACAGTTTTCATAATAATATTTTTCCCATACAGCATCTGTTATGGAGACAAAAGAGATTTTATGTGATCACAAGCCAGAAAGGACGCATTGAATAGGATGCATTGAAATGAGGAATGTTGTGTATAACACAGTCAACCCTGATGTAAGGCCAAAAGTAAAGATTCAGACTTTGAAAGTTCCTTTTCTTATGTCTATAGAGCCAAACACAGCTGAGCTTTGGATAGGGCTCCTAAATGCTTTAAAATCTCTTCCTTCTGTAAGGAGATCAAGTTTGTCCCACTTGCTCAGATTGCAGAATAAATTGATGTAAAAAAAGCTTAAAATTATTCTCTCTAACCATTCTTCCATGAATAATTCAAAGTTTAACAGTTTGCTTTGGCACTGATAAATAAGATCAATCATCATCATCATCATTGTCTTCAGAATTACACATCTTGCCTCTCCATTCAGTCATGAGTAATTTGCATGGAGGGGTACTAAAGAATAGTGTAGTGAAATGCCCCCCAGGTAGCTAAACAGTCGGAAAAAATTAGGCCTGTGCATAAACTACAGGAAAATTTAGAAAGGTTCCTCAGACAAGAGACCCATGCCTGAAACAGAGCAACAAGCCAGGAAATATTTAGGTTGGTTTGTATTTATTTACAAATGTTTGTAGCAGATGGTTACCGACATTTCATCAGTGTGGCTGTTTAAGCAACTTAAAAGCTGCAACAAGCAGCCCAATTTATGTAGCAGCTCGCCTGCTTCAGCCCACTCTCACTTGCGTTACCCAGAACAGCTCCCATTACAATTCATCACAGCTAAGAAGCTGAAAAACCAAATTGTACAAAACCAGGAAAGCAGCATGGTTGTCCAAACCTAGAGGTCAGTGGTTTCCCCATCACAGATGCCTGCTTTGAGAGATACTTCTGTGCACAACAGTTTTCAGATTTCTCACTCTCCTGTGTACACAGTGTACCTGGGATATTATGGCTTGTAGAGACTACAGATGCAGACACTACCTTAGGGCTAGTTAGGTATAATTTACCTCACCACTTTCTTTTTAAGAGAGCACATTTAGCAGATGAACTAAGCTAGTCTGCTCTTTCCCCACCTTACCCTCATCTTCATGCAACAGCTGAGGTGGCTTGGATGAGGTGATGGCTGACAGGTGAAGGTGGCTACTCAAATGGGTGTCTATGATATATATTGGTTAAAAAATACTGTCTGAAGAAAAGAGATGGAAATGAGAGTCTCAGCTTAATTTTCCCCAAGGAAGGCCTCACACCTAAGAATATTGCATTTAAAATTGTCATATAGAATATACAGTTTTGTATACTAATGAAACAGAGAGCTGGGCTGCTCTCTCTTAGATACCTTATTTGTTCACAGTCAAGAATAAAGATTATGTCTTCATAGGCAGCTGGGTGAAACTACCAGTGCCAGTAATGCCAGTGTAGATTGATAGAAAACCTCTATTTTATCACCATTAAAAGAATGGACAGTATGAGTAAACAGTGATTTTAAATTGGAAACAGGAATGCTTGCTTTGTAAACTTATTGTAAAGCTGACTTTCCTGTTTCTTTTCTAGAAAGTGGTAAGGAAAAGGGTGGTCACTGGTTAAAGGGAATGTCACTGCAGAAGGCTCAGAGGAGAGTGTACCACCATCATTTCACTGTCTGACTTGGCCTCAGGGGCTGCCTGGTGTCAGAAACCCATGCTCAGCAATAGTTCAAAGTGCATGCACACATCAGTGTCTGAGAAAGTGTTATTGACTGTACAATTGCACTCATTTTTTCCTTCCTGGGAAAACTCTATCTACAGTGACAGTGTGCATCATACAAACCAGGTGGAGTGTGAACTGGAAATGCTTGTTGCTTATGCTGATTTAATTGATTAGGTTGAAATTACTAAGATGCTTAGAATAAAAAGGTGTTTTTTTCCTTTTCTATCTTTCATTTATATGTGTACTCAAAACAACTTTCATGAGAAAATCTCCTAAATTAGGAGTGATGTGCTTTAAAAGATCCTTTCTGTGTGACTTGGCACGTTCCACAGCAAGTTTCATTTAAGACCAAGGTGTGCATGTTTAGATCCAATGCTTGCCCACTGTACGCTTTGCTGAGGTCCCCCCTCAGAGGTGAGGAGCTCGGAGCTTATACATTAGCCCAGTGTGGGAACATTTCCATGTCACAGCGTGACTGATGCTCCCATTGACTCGTTATTCCTGTACCCATTTGTGTGTACTGGAGCATTGAGCTATTAGCTCTCTGTGTGCCAGGACCTACCATTGTGCCACCCATGGGAGCCCTGACGTGCCTGGAAATGACAGGGCTGTGGGTCAGGGATGCAGGACTACTGGCACTGGCTTGCCTGAACCCTCACTGCAGATCCACCCAGTCCTAGAAACAGACAGGCACTACATTAGTCTTGGGTCTTAAAGCAGCTCCAGACTGAAATTGCCAGACTGAGGAGAGGATGATAGATGTGTGCAGGCTGAAAACTGGCTGGGAGCCCTGAATAACTCTCCAGTGTAGACATCAATACTTTGGAGACTTTGGCAGCATCTCTGCTTACCTTCTACTGAGTGCTGAATCATCCTGTTCAGCTGGGATGAGCAGCACATGGCCAGGGGAGGGATTCCAGGGATGCCACTGTGCTAAGGGGCTGTGCCTGACTGGGGTTCAGGATGAGCTTTAAGGTTCAGGGTGAATTTTGGGGTTTGAGACACTCTTGGTTCCTGGATGGGAGCACAGATACTCTCCCACCCATGCAAGGCAGATGCCTCCAGAATCAGGCAGAGCCAGACATACAGGGTCCATTTCAGAATTTACCAGATACCAGACAGGCAGACTTATGTGGTTGCCCTTCTCTCCCTTTGCTGCAGAGTGGAGCCAGTGCCTTGCCATCTCTTGCGAAGCAGAAGCTCTGGGCCTTGCTGCTGGTGAATGCAGCCAATGCTGTGTTAAATTTGTCTTAGAAGTTCCTGGTAATGATGTGTTTAAAATACATCAGATTACATTTTCATTAGTGTTTCCACTTCTAGAGAGAGAGGAATGCCGAGTGGTGATCATTATTATTGCTTTAACAGATTGTGTCTGTGCATGGCTGCCACCTGCCACTCTCAGTACTGTGCTGTAAAGAGAGCCCTGGATTTACATCCTATTGGTGACCTTGTTATCAGTTCCATATTTTCAAAGCCCACAGAAACCCGGACCCAAATTATGGAATTTAGAAATAAATACAAAAGAGGTTTGCCTTATGATTTGGCTTCTAGCTCTTTATAATCCATACAGCCAAATTTTTCATTTTTCTTTCCACAGTAGGCTAAGATTTTAGTTAGAGGAAGAAAGGAAGGAAGGGGAGAAGGGGGAGGAAAGGATAGAGGAAATGAAGAAAAGGGTAGAAGATCAGGATGAAGATGAAAAGGGAAGAAGATGAGAAGGAAGGGAGAAAGGGAAGAATAGCAAGCAAGAAAAAGAAGAAAAAAAAATTCTATAGAACAATGGCAGGAACTGTACCTTTTAGAAAAGTAACTGGTAAAATAGGTTTCTCATAAAACCAGAGACAATAGTCCTGTCAGAACATGGCTCACTGAACAAATGTGAAAGGCAAAGTAAATGAACTTATGTTATCTAGAAAGTTATGGACATTAACAGGGTTGTAGAGCCACCTCATTCCCTCCTCATGAATTCCGTGGCTTGAATTAGTGAACTTGAAATTTCTTGTCCCCTCAGTACTCATGATTCTTGGGACTCACAGCAGTCTAGGTAATGGGTCACCTTGGTGTTGAATTTTATTTTATTTTATTTTATTTTATTTTATGAAATGAAATGAAATGAAATTAAATTAAATTAAATTAAATGAGATCTGGGAATTCAGATTTTTACACTCAAGTCCTACCTTTACTTTCTTGGCTATTGAATATGCAGATGCAGAAGGACAGAGTAATATGGGATCTCTGGTTTCCCTAGCTGGCTGAGGGTCACAGATGTGATATCATAAGTGGAGTGGGGGATCCAGGAATAACTGTTTGGGCGATGATATGAAAGTACAAAATTATTTTGGGGAAAAGACAGTGCTCTGACCTTTTTCTGGATGCCCAACTTCCTTTAGACTTGTCCAGGCAGTCACCTGGGTCAGGATGAAATATGGCGTAGATTGTTTGGAAAGTGTGGCTTTGAGTCCCTATGCTGTGTAAATCCCTACATTCAGCAATTTAATAGGGATGTCCAAATTTGAGCCAATGGCACGTTTGGCCATGTCTTTAATTTATAATCCGAAATCTTTGTCACAAATCTGGAGAAAATTACTCCAAACTTTGATCCTCAACACTGGGAACCGTTATCATGTAAATGTAAACTGTGGATTGGCTGTGGTCAGAGGTTTGTGATATGCATTGCTTCCATTTTAAGTGAGTGTGGAAAGAATGGATTTTGTAGTTGAAAGCCTAATTCTGTTATCCTTGCTCAGTTTTTTAGCACCATCTGTTCTTCTGAATTGGAAATTCCTGACAAATCATATGAGCAAAAACTTACTTTATTTCTTCATGCAGTAGGCGAACCATTAGAATTATCAAAATCTGGTTGGGCAAAGAAATATGTTTATAAAATGATTGGTTTAAGTCTTTGTTATCTGAGAAAATGACTTTTTAATGTACTGGCAGCTGTCTCCCTCTGGCATGTTTTCAGTTTAACAGTTTATGTTAGAGCCAGATCATTTGTTTCATAACTGTCTGTAGCATAACAGCAAATTTAAATCTTCCACCAGCCCACACACCATATAAATGTTATCTGTCCCAATTGGGATATTATTCCAATCACTGTTTTCTTAATTGTGCCTGAAAAATGCTTAAATAATATGGTCACATGATAATCCTCTTTTAAGCTCCACAGAGTCATCTGAAACATTTGGATGTTTTTATTAGGTCATTTTAATTTAGTCAAGGAAGCTACCCAGCACATTAATGCTGAGCAAATAAATAAATAAATAAATAAATAAATTTGCTAAAGTAATTCTATAATGCTTATTTAAATCCTCCCTAGAAAAAAAAAATAGTGTTATTTTCTGGTCCCTAGACCTTCCAAAACCTAGTGTGTTAGGGACTGTGCAAATACAGTCTGGATGCTTACAGACTAAATCAGGGTTTCAATGAAATGTCTTCATATTTGCTTTCAGATATGAGAGCACTGGGCTTCATGGTCTCCTGCTTCCTTTTGCATCCAGTGGTGTTCAGCGGACCCAGGCTGGTTTTGTGAGTGCAGAAGTCTGCACAGAGTTAGCTGTCCATGCTAAGATGTCCATCCTTTGGGTATCATACAGGACCACTTTGGTGCCACACCTGCACCTGGGATTGAAAACTACATTCTAAACACTGAAATGAAGTCATAGGAATGGCAGCTGAAAGTGAAACAGAGGGAAGCTCTCTTCTTTTCCATCTAAAGTGGTCTTTTGACATCATTTTATCTCCTTAACTATGTTGTGGATGTGGCAAAGCAGTTTCAGCATTGGATTAATATTTCTGTTATTGACAGTGTGATGCTCCCTTTCCCTGTTCCATAGGGAAAAGAGAAGATTATAGGCCAATTGATTTGTAGTGCAGTCTGATGCCACCAATACTCATTTGATAAAGGTTGCTTACATCCTTTTGAAGAGATGTTACTGATTTTACTAATTAATTAGATCCACTCATTGTGGAACCAGAGCAATCCTCAATCACCTTAAGGCTTAAAGATGCTCTTTGATCATAACAATAGCATTTGTACAATCTCCTAAATCCCATTCTTCTAATAAATTCTGCAGCTAAGTTAGAAAGGATCTAAGTAGGTAGAAAATTTTCTTGCTAACCACACAGTAAATGTTGCCAGTCTCTGGGATATTTCTGAGATGCCTCTGTGTCCATGATCTGTCCCCAGCCTGTACGCACTTGGAACTGAAACATTTATTCTGTGTCACAAGAAAGTGATGGACTATGTAAAACCAGAACCAATATTAAAACCTTTGCAAGTCTTGTACCACAAATGAATAGATGCATAAGGAGGGGGAAATACAAGTTCTCTCTAGGAAGAAGTGTCTGGATAAAACATTTATAAAGGAAAATGTGTCTAGAAGATGGCTTTTTAGGTGAGAAGCTGAAGCCCCATTAAATAAGTATATGTTGACAGGCTACTGCCGTTGGCAGGAATGCTGGTCTTCCGGTCTGTGGCTTCTGAGATTTTCACTATAATCTGTAACAGTACCGATATGATACCAATATGAAATGTGGAGTTACACAGGCAGAATTACTAAGATTGTACTTCCCTTCCCTTCCCTTCCCTTCCCTTCCCTTCCCCCCCCCCCTCCCTCCCGTCCCCTTCCCCCCCCCCTCCCCTGCCCTGTCCCGTCGTCCCGCCCCCTTTTGTGGCCTCCTCAT
>WAAE01002060.1:394799-426756 GCA_013400495.1 Nicator chloris
CCTTCCCTTCCCGAAACCTTCCCGAAACCTTCCCGAAACCTTCCCGAAACCTTCCCTTCCCTTCCCGAAACCTTCCCTTCCCGAAACCTTCCCTTCCCTTCCCGAAACCTTCCCTTCCCGAAACCTTCCCGAAACCTTCCCGAAACCTTCCCGAAACCTTCCCTTCCCGAAACCTTCCCTCTCCTCTGACAACTGCCAAATCACACCTAACTGACTCAAGGTAAAGGATGGATGTCATGACTGTGTTGGGTCCTGGGAGTTCTCACTGTATATTGTGTTGGTTGTGTGCTCATCACAACTCTAGAAGATTGCAGCATGTGGAGCCACATGAGGAGTTTGGGCATAAAGGGAGAGTCAAGATGGCTCTTTTGGCAGGGGTTATGATGAACAGGAAGATCTTTTAACCACAGAAGTCACCACGTCAGGAAAGCTATTTGTTCAATAGCAAAAGAAGCATAATGGTCAGGAAAGGAGCTATGGGGACTTTTGTGAATATCTTAGATGATCCAATTTAAACTTGAAGACCTACTAAGTCAGGGAAGTACATGTTGCATTTGTTATTTAATCTATCTCTTTGAATTATCTGGATAACCTTAGCGAAGATCCACTTATTTTGAGTCCACATACTTTAGAGAAGCCTGTATGTATTATATTCTGTGTATGCGACGTCTTTTAGAACATGGGCTCATATTATTGTACGTCTGGGAAAACGTTCCATGTAAGTTATGTAAGCTGAAGTTGCTCCTGTATTTACCTGCAGATAGATACATTGCAGCTGTCATTGAACATTCTGTCTGTGGGAACCAAAGTGGAGGAGAGACACCAATTCATCACTAGTGCTTGCTCTAGTTCAGGCACCAGAACTCCAGTGTGCTCCCAGATTTGATAACAGAGGTGGAAGCAGGGGTAATCTTCAGGGCTAAACAGTTTTATTGTGAAGTCCCAGCTCTCAAGCATTAGTAAATGGAGGAGCTGCTGGCAAGACCATGTGCAAAGATCTCAAATCTGGCTCATTTTTGCTTCCTCTCTGGTTTGGGAAGCTCAGACTCATGGTATGTAGGCAAAGCAGTCATGCCTACTTGAGGAGGGTTCAGTTCTGGGGAGCTCTGCCAGCATAGTGGCATTTAGTGTGGGCTTTTCTCCAAGTGTCAGGGGTTTGGTGCAGCACAAGATGGAACATAACTCTCCTAGGTGAAAGCAATGCTGAGGAGAAAGCTGAAATTAAGCCACAGTTCTAGAAACAAAAATATTAATAATTCTGAGTAAAATTTTCATAATTAATAAAAAACTCCTTTGATTCAATGTTTTAAATTGTGGAAGCTCTTGCAAGATGCTCTCAGCTCTGAAGTGTGTCCTAAAGTATTTCCTAAAGTATTTTTTCATCTATTCAGATGGCAGTGGAGTGTCAGGAATATCACATTCTGTGTGTGTAGATGTGTAATAGCATTCATGAGCTTCTGTGATGACACAGGTTTTGTTGGAGCTCTCTGAGTATAACAGATCTCAAATAAGTGATTGTTCTGAGTAAATTGTCTACGCTATTTTTTTTCCCACTGCAAACAGAACAGATCCATTTTTAAACAGGCTGGATAAAAATGACAAGAATTCAATGTGGGAAAAAAAGGACAATTTCAGTTATATTTTCCCTGATAATTCCTGAAATCTTGTCATAATTATTTTCATTTTTTTTATTGCATGGCTCTTTCTATTGAAGAACAGGCAAAGCTTGGGAAAGTGTTTCCTCTTGGAAAGTTAATAAACATGGGAGTAATACACAATCATTCACTTAATGTTTTGTCTCTCACACAGCTACAAAAGGAGCAGAGCTTGGGAAAACTTTGATAAGGCATTTCTCCAAGCCACAGCTGAAGAAGCTACGCTTTATTTCTTAGATTTCGGGTGCTAATAGCAGCAGGATACTTGTCCAGTGCATTAGTGAAAGCCTTCAGTAGGACAAATGTGCTTCAGCAGTCAATATTCACGGTTGAGCAGATGAGCTGAAGCCTCAGTATTTTACTGGGGAACTGGTGCTGTCTGCCTGATGAGCCATTGTGGGGGGTTCATGACCTCTCATGGTCATTAGAGGGCCCATGTAAAATTTTGTGAAGAGGCGCTGTCAATCCAATACAGATGACAGCAGCATGACTCTTGAAACTCTCACTGCAGTTTCAGCCAGATGCAGTATTGTCTTAGATTATGATTTACAGGACATTTACAAGATATTTCACTTCAGAGCAAGCAGAGCAGCAGCAGCAGCAGCAAGTAGGGCACCATGCCTGAGCAAGGTCTCATATACGTGCATGCACCCTTAGAGGAACAGCCTTTGGAAGGACCATGATTTACGAGACACTCTCTTGCCCAAATAGGCTGCTGTTTTGGGGGATATCACAGGCCACTCTATCCACCTTTCAGCTCATCTGCTTTCTGTCTGCTTGGCCCCACTCCCCTGCTCTTGGGGCTGCCTATAACCTCATCCACCACCAGCACACAGTGGCATGACCCAGGCCAAGAGGGAGATTTCAGGCAGCTTATGGCCAAGCAGACAAATGCTTCTTCCCTACCATGCCCCTCATCCCATGGCTCCTCTTTAAACCCTAGCTGAAACCAGATGGTGGTGAATGTGTTGCTGCTGCTGCTGCTGCCGTGAGGCAGAGGGCACTCTGGAGAGAACCTTGCTGCCTTTTCTCTCCCTCTGCTCTTAGGGGCATCCCCAAGGCACTGGGGTCCCTGGGGTACTGCTTCTGGTGCAGAGGCATGTAGAGGGAAAAACTCAGGGAAAAACTCATGTCTGAGGCCAGAGAGGACCCACACTCGTGTCTTTAATTAATACAGTGCTTTGAGACTGCAAAGGTTCTACTTAATAGGTCACATAAGAAATAAAAGACATTCATGTTCTAGAGCCTTCTGTTTTAAACTGCAGTGTCAGCTAAATGTGTGTTTTTTTAAATTTAGCTTTCATACTATATCAATTCCAGAGCCAGTCACATTTTCTCTGTGGTAATATTACTAAAGTAATTCTCAGCCGAGCTCATAGCTTCATTTTGTGTCTAATCACTCTTTGATAACTGGAAACATACCACAGGTATTACGCATGTACTGGAAATGAAGAATTATAGGAAAGGATGTCATCCATGAGACAGACAAAGTATTTTCCTGTTAAGAACATCAGCCACAGACTGTCTTTTGGAGTAATTCACACTCAAAAGGTTCTCAAACCAGTTTTAGTGATCCACCTTCCCTTTAATAGCTGCAAAGTGCCTGCATGATGTTCATGGTGGATTCAGACTTTTTTTTCTATTTCAATTGCAGGAATTAAAAACATTAGATCACAACCACAGTTTGGGAGGGGTGAGAGGAAAATATGCTTGTTGCTCCATATTTTACTTCCTTCTCATGCCAGCCCTATTCTAGGCAGCACTATGAGCAAATGTCCTGTCTAAAATGGTTTTGTATTACTGAAATACCTATTACTGCTTCATTTTGTTTTTAGCAATATTCCTGCCCATTGCTGGGTGCTCCTGTGAGAACGAGATGCCATCTTGTGGTTAGATTTTCATCTCCCGAGCCTGAGCTTGCTTTTCCGAGAAACTAGTTCAACTGTCTTGACAGCTTGAGAATGCAAAATAAATAAACCTGCTTTTTTGGCTTTCATTATGAACTCAAGTCCTCCACTAAGACTTACAGACTTTTACAATGAAAACTGGACAGTTATGAGGTAAAATTGCCTGATATTAATCAACATGTAGAATATGATATTTGGAGATTATAATTTTTAAGTTACTGAAACAAAATGCTGATATGGGCAAATTCTTTTTTTCCAAAGTTGAGCAAATATATTAATTTTGGGAAGTGTAATGATTTTGTGCAGCTGCTTGGAAAAAAGCAGTGCAAGCATTATTCAAGAGAAAGCTTATATTTTCCATAATTTAGGATTATATATATAGCAGTTAGGACTACCCCATATTTTCCACCTAGCTTCTCAACCTCAGGTACAAAGCTGAGTAATAAGAATTCCAAAAAGCAAAATCTGCCTGGAGTATAAAGTTTATAGACTTTGGGAATACTTACTTAAATACAGATTTTTGTCCAGTTGGTTATTCAAATGTTGCCCATAAAGTTAAAGTCTATTGCTTTTGAGCTGTTACTCCCAGTGCTCTGATACATTTTGTGCAATATAAAGATCCACTTTCTTATTCCATCCTCTTCAGTAAATAAAGGAAAAGCCAAGGGTATGATTGCAGAAATCTTCTAGCAATAGAGGATAACTGCTATCAAGATTTCTTCACAAGGACTGTACCACAAGCTCTGTAGGCAGAGCAGTAGAGCCCTAATTATGTCAGAAACAACTCCAGTCTCTGGAACAGCTGAGGAATGAAAGCAATAACATGGATATGATGCTGCTTTACCTCCCACTCCTTTTGGGCTACAAGTTCGATCCAGCTTGGTTCTAAAAAACAGTTTGCATCTTTTGGATGTGCTCTCTGGGTGCAGCTACGCAGAGTCTGCAGACAGACACTGCCTGTGTTGGAGCTAAATGGACTCAGGGGCATGCTGATCATGGACATGTGTCTCCACTCAAAAATGAAGCATGCCCAGAAACTTCCCTGGGAGTCAGGACTGCCTGCTGTGGGACTGCCCATGTGTGTGCCAGTTCACCTTCTGGCTGGCAGATGGAGGCGGCTGTAGGCACACTGCCTGCTAGCCAGGGCCACCCTGCTGTCCTCACTGCCAGACTGTGCCTGCAAGCAGCTCTGGGGAGCGCTCGCTCAGCCACAGTGGGAGCCGGGACAGGTTAGGGTAGACATCTGTGATCCTGTGCTCAGGAACCTGCTTGGATTGACTAGGTGGACAAACATCAAGTAGTAGAGAAGCTATGTGTGCAGCCAGGGGAGGAATAGAGCACCATGGATTGTTACAGACTGTTTATTTGTTATTTGATGTAATTCTGTGCATTGCACAGGAAAGGACACCCACACCTGCGTAGCTTGCAGGATGAGGGGAGAAAGGCAAAGGCTCAGGAATGGAAATGCCTGGCCAAAGCTGCAGAGACACCCTTTGGCAGTGCTGTGACCAAAACCCATGTGTGCAAAGTGGAACCTGCAGCCAGCTCCTGCTGGTGCCCCTGACCCAATCAGCACCTGGCCTCATGCCCCAGCTGAGCAGGGGGATGCACGAAGATCTTGCTACTTCCACATCATATCCACCTCCATGCTGGAAGGCAGGAGAGTTGGGAGTGTGGAGGAGTGGGATGCTCTCCCAGGCCAGACATGTAATAGCACCAGACAACACATGCTCCCACATCTTTACTGGTGTCAATTTGCGGAGGAACATAACAAGGAAAAGTGTGAGTGTAAGCTGAGGATACAGTGAAGAAAGAGCCTCTATACCGCTGCAATTTTTTTTTTTTTTTTTTTTTTTTTTTGCAAAGAGGCTTTTATTCTCACTGCATCCCAATGAGGGTTCAAAGCCCATTTAAGTGCCTGTTTGCCTTTCCTTTTACTCTGCATTGCAGCTGGCATGACCAAGGAAAACAGCTTGCTCTGAATGCACATTAAGGCTTGGCCAGTGTATGTGTAAAGTAAAGCAGAAATGCTACAGCACCATTTCGTAGCCAGCAGGCATCAGGATCAGAGAAGAAAGTGGAGGACACAATGGCAGTTCCATTTCTCCTGGGTGCCTGCTCATCCATGTCAGCCAAGGCACAGCCATCGGTGCTCTGGGCTTTGCTTAGACACACCACATAGAAAGGAATGGAACCAAAGGAAATGCAAACTGCCAGAGCTGGGTTATTGAGATCTGACCAACCTCTTTCTTCTGTAGAATTTTTCTACATCGAGATATTTATTTTGAAAATTTTACCAAACAGGCATGAAATTTTGTACTGGATGCTGTTTTTTTCCTCTCTGCCTTTTTTTTTTTTAATTAGCTGCGAGAAGTGAAGAAATGCATTTTTAGTTTTTTGCCAGTGATCCATTCCTCTCCTCCCTATAACTGTCAAATTTGACAAGTAGCAAATAGAGCAGCACCACATCCTGCCTCGAGTCAGCTTGGGAACACACATTACTGCAAAGTCAGCATGATCAGGAAGTGAAGTGTCTATAAACATCAGGTGTAGTTTTCATAGACTGTAGAGGTGAAAGCAACCCCTGTATTTTTTCACTCACATCTTCTGTATAAACAGGGCATAAAGGTGTTCTCTCCAACTGGATTACAGCCTGTTTCAAAAGACATTTAATTTCATTTTAGGAGCCTGTGCATTTCCCCGACAAATCATTTCTGCTGTTAAATACCTTATTTCAGGGAAATTCTGTCCTATTTCAAGTCTGAGTTTATCTGGCAGAGTTCAGCTTCTAGCTACTGAATCCTGGTAACCTGCTGTCTGCAGAATGGAAGAGCCAGGCTGGAGGAGCTGCACCGTTTTCCCAGGGAGGAAGGGGAAATGTATGGGTGTTGCTCCTGTATCACTAAAAAAGCAAATGGGCAGTCCCAGACAGTGCTGATAGCAGATTGCAAACCTATTAAAGTTTTCCTCCTCCCTTTTTCCCATTAATTCATGCCTGTAAAAGTAACCAGCACTTTTTCACATGTAGATATCGATCTAAAAAGATTGTAAGATCTCTTACCCTTTCTCAAACAAGCCAAATAACTCAGTTCTAAGAATCCCTTCCTCATTCTGGATCCATTTTTGTCCTTTCTTTGAATGTCCCCTCTCCAACATCCTCCTTGGCAACACACTCTTCTAGCAGCAGTCTTACAATTGCCACGTACAGAACAGATATAACCTTCCAGCCCTAGCCTGACATTTCTTTTCATGTTGATTTTTCTGTGTTACAGCCTTCACCAAGCCCTTCCCCACCTCACTGCTTTTCATAAGAAGAAGTCTGTTCCCTCAGCTGACACAGATACATGGACATATCTCCAACAGGGTGGATGCAAAGTCTCTCCAAAGACAGACTTGCCTTGCAGTAGGGTGGTTGTCCCCAGGCCGGGCCTGGAGTTCTTCTCATGCTGTGACATCTTCAGTCCTTCCCTGGCCTGTCATGCAGAGCTGTGAGTGAAAGCCTTGGTCCCTGGTGGGCTCTAACAGGTTAAGCCCCTCAGATGTTTCTGCTGAAGTTTGCATTTCTGCTTCTCTCTGAATCCCAATACCCTGTCACTGATTATGAGTTCACACTTACACATTGATACTGGAAAGAAATTCTTAACTGTAAGGGTGATAAGGCACTAGAACAAGCTGCCCAGAAGAGCTGTGGATGCCCCATCCCCGGATGTGTTCAAGGCCAGGCTGGATGGAGCTCTGTAAGTAACCTGATCCAGTGAAAGTTGTCCCTACCAAGGGCAGGAGGATTGGATTGGATGACCTTTAAAGATCCCTTCCAGCCCAAAGCATTCCGTGATTCTATGATGTATGAAAAGTTGCACAAGCCATATTAAGTGACCTAAGAAGTTTTAGCAGTCCAAAAATGGAGAGGAATACTTAATCTGGGTGCCACCAGCACACAGCAGCCTGGAGAACCCACAGCCTCTTGCACCCGGACACCCACCACAGCTCTCAGGGGAGATTCCTGTGGCAAAATAACCTGTGTGAGTATAGTCACAGAGTTTGTACCAGACCCAGCCCTGGTTCCCTGCTTACAGTTTAGTTTGTAGAAGCTGGTCAGGATTACTTTGCAACTCTAACGGCATGGATGATACTAACAAGGCACCACTGTAGCATCTCAGTAACTCTATCTGAAGTGACACTCCTGGAAAGATCAAAACAGACAACAATTAATTGAAAACTCATGAAGCTATTACCATCCTCCCACATGCTAGAGCAGACTTCTTGTTCCCACTAGTTAGATTTCTTGGGTAAAAAGGCATCACAAAGTAGTTTTCCAATTTTTTGTTACGTAATTTTTTTCTAAAGTATATTTTAAAATAATTACTTAATAATGTCTAACTACAGTGTTAAAACTGCCAAATGTGGGACACTGCTTACAAACTGGAAAATTTCCTGTTATTCCCACCTATTTTATGTTCTGACAAAAAGTCTGACCATTTTGAATGCCAAACATGCATCCACTTCTCTGTTTTCACCTCAGAAGTATAACAAACGCTGTCAGTTCTACCCAGACACAGCATGAAGGGCTGGTCTCTCACTGTACCTGATCACAGTCCGAGCCAATCCTTTCGTAGTACTTGTCTATTAATATTTAACAGGCTCCAACACTGGATTCAATGACCAAAACTGGCTCTTGTAAAGTCATCCTGTAGCTGGATTTTTTTTAGGTTCTAATGCTTAATCATTGCCATTGTGAAATATTTTTGATTACTTTGAAACGCTGTCATGACTAATACAACTTTCGTAAAGAGTTACTGCAGAAGTGGCAAGTTAATTTTGCAGTGCAAAATATGAAGACACTACTAATATATTATTGGCAGAATTTAGCCACAAATAGGAGATAATTCTTTTACTAATATAAACATCATTTTATCCTTCAGTTATTATTAATTTATTTATTTTATTTTGATATTTTGTGTTTATTTAATTATTGCTTTCTACCACTCCTGAACAAACATAAGATGCTTTTATCTATAAATAAAATATTGTCTGTGTTCAGGAATTAATGACAACACCATTAGGACTTCAAATAATTAAACATCAGAATTTATCACTTGCAATAAACTATGAACTAAAACTGAGGTAAAGAAAGCCTCAGACTAGTTTTCCAATTTTAAATATACTTAAATACAATATTCATGTCAGGCTCATAATTTAAATGCATTCTTTGGTTATCCCTTGTAAAAATGATAATCTCAGTAAATTTGCTTGGTAATGCTGCAGAAGCTCCCAAGTAGCTATATCATAGGAATTGCACAGCATCCAAAATGCGACTGTGAAAAGAGAATCCCTCTATTCTTCATGGCATTTTCACAAAAATAAAAGGCATTTCAGTTTATCTGGTTGTCATTTATGTGTCCTATGCAAAAAAAAAATTAAAAAGGGCAAATTAACTATGCCATACGTCTGTCTTCAGGCTTTTTATGAAACCTGCAGGTGTGAAATCCAGTCTCTATATACATCCTTTCTTTTTCTGTGTCCTTTCTCTTTCTCCAGTCTTGGAAGTGAATGATGTGAATAGGTTATTGCCTAAAAGTAATAGGACAAACAAAGGTGCATTTCTCCCCCTGCTGTTAGTGGGAAAGGGGAGTTTTCACTCTAGGCCTTAAGGTAGAGGACAAAGAGTAGTGATATATCCTCCTTTCTTCCACCCAGAGTTTATGGATGCCGTCTGATGCCTAGATGGGAGAAGTGGAGTTCCCACTGTTGGAAGTTTGGGCAAGAGAAAAAAGTGCCTTGGATGGCTTCATTTGTGGAGCCTTCCTGGTCCCCTCCTCATCACTGCTGCCAGATGCTGCCATAGGCAGCACTGTCTCACTTGGAGATCTGGTTGGACAGCTGACTGCTTTTGAGCAAGGAAGATGGGCAAGGTGTAGGAGCCCTCTGGAAGGTGTGTGATAAAATCAAGAAGAGGAGAATGATAATAAAAAGTTTAAATTAATCAATGTCTGCCTTGTTCTACGGCTGGTGCAGCTGAGGGAGTCTTAGAGGCCATTGGTGGCCCTGGACCCATGCCCAGGAGTCCACTAGTATGGACCAGGAGTGTTGCAGCTGAGCTGAGACTCTGTCAGTGAGGACGTTCACCCTGCTGGCAGCAGCAGAGGCTGGACAGGGCTATGGCTGCACTGCAGGGTGCACTTGCATTAATTCAGCTCAGGGGGCAGATGTCACAGCAAATATCCCAGCCCAGACACCCCTTCAGCACAGCACTTCGAAGATCATGAAGCACTTTTGGGTTGCAGGGGCTGGATTTCCTTGGAAAAACTGGGAGTTGGTGGTGCTTCAGGAGTACAGTGAATTGCCTGCAGCCATAGATGTGCTTTCAGTTTAAAAAGCTGGGCTAGAGCTGGAAACATGGCCCATACACAGGTGTAGTATAGGCACCAGGTCCTCAGCACAAACGTTTCACTCTGGACACCTGCTCCTGTTGATCCACAATACTTATTGATACAAAAACCTTAGGAAAGTGTGCCATCCCCTCAGCCTCCTGCCTGCCCACCCCAGCCCTTGCTGTCTCTGCCAGCCAAGATCTGAGCTTTGACCGGATCACCAAAACAGCCTAGGTTGAGGCTGAGAACATGGGTTACATTTTGTCTTGAGCTGAACTGCTTGTTTGGCAGGACTGAGAGTGCAGCATGTTGCCCTGAACACAGGAAAGAACCACTCAATCCTGGGGAAGGGCAATCATCACCTTAGTGTTGCTGAGAGTTTGCACAAACAGCTTTTTCCTGTCAGCCTGGCAATAAGTTGTCTTCCAAGACACCATTTCACATCAGCCTCCCTTCTCTCATTTAGTCCAATTAGTAGGAGTTTTTGAGGTCAAGTCAGTCAATTTAGGAAAAACACAAACACCATTGACAACTGACACTTGAAGCTCAATAGCTGTGCAAAGGTTGCTCAGTAAGAGTAGGTATTATATTCCTCATTATTCTTCTGTGACCTGGCCCCATGATCCATTCATGAGGGTGAAAGTATTTTAATACATTAAGTGGAACCTCTGCCAGCTTTTGGATTGATATAATTTGTGGTTGATGAACTCTTGTTCATCATCATTGAATTCTGTAATAGGTTCTTTCACAGGCTGCTGTGGGGAAAGCTTGCCAAGTCTGAACTATTTTTTCTTGGGGCTTTTCTGTATGCTTCTAAACCCCTGGATGAAGATTTAAAGGTTAACAGAGAGACCTCAGGAAATTATTACTGTTTCTTAAAGGACACCTTCTGCATGGCATCTTCCTGAGTTGCTCAGTGAAACTGTTGAAGGCATAAAATCCAGGTATTTTAAAGTATCTCCCAATAGACAATTCCACATGCTATAATTATGAACTGAGGTAAAAAAGGGTGTCTGTTACAGTGATAAACTTTCCTAGTTGACTAAAGCGACCTATTTTCTTTTAAATTATTTTTTTGATTATTAAATCTGTTTGATGTGGAAATCAGGGTTGAAATATTTCCCCATCAACTTTCTGAGAATTGGGCAAACTTGCATCTTGCCAGCACAGCTGGAAACAAAATTGGGATGATATGAAAAATGACACAAGTAAAGGATTTTCTAGAAAGGTTTTGTACAGATAAAGGCATATTTATCAAGTGATTTTTGTGTAGAAGTCTTACTAGAAATTGCAACAATTATAGTTAGAGGTCATCAAAGCTTCTAAGAGCTCCACTCCTTCGTAGATACATGTGCAGTTGTATTTCTGCCTCTTCCCCTAAGAAACAGAATGTAGGTTTGGTTGGGGGTTTTTTCGTTTGTTTTATAACGCCCTTTATACCATATGGGGTTCCTGTCCCATAGGTTACTGGTTGGTCACTAACTAATCTGTGTCAAGAGGGACTTTGCCTTGATAAGAGAGAAACTTCGGAAGAAAAAGGAAATTTATGCCATAAAAGTATTATGGCATTTGATTACAGAAATTGGTATTAAAATGCAAGAAAATGAAGTGCAGCTCTCCATGATTTTCAGCAATTTGAGTTGTTCCCGCATCTCAGGTGACCTGAGGGCCTGCACCCAACTACTCTCACCCCAAGGAGTGTCCTTTGTGACTGGATTTTCTCTTTGTTCAACATGCAGTCTTCTCCCTACCCATCTTCTCAGCCTGCAGGATGCCTTTTCCTACCTTATCTTCCATTCTTCAGCACAGTTTTAACATCACCAAGCCCTTCTATCCCACCTGCCTGTGATCATTTATAGATCTTCCCTCCTGAGCAGAGACTCATCCTCCTCTCCCCTCCTCTGGAATTGAGTTCAGATACTCAAGTAACAAAGGCTTTAAATGGGATATGTCCCAATCCTGGCAGCTCCTCTGCACATGCACCGATGCTGCAGCCATTACCCAGCAGATCTTTCCTGTTTAAAGAGCCCCTCTGCTTCTCATATTATTTTCAGGATTGCTACAGCACTTTATAGAGCCTGTGCTATGAGAAAAGTGCTGTTTCACAGTGCTGATACCTGATTATATCCACAACCTCTGGCTCAGTGCTAACACATTGCCAAGGGTACAGGTGACAAATTAGTGACTGGGGCGACAGACTCAGAACTCAAATGGAACTATCTAGCTTTTCCAGCATGTCCCTTTTCTCCCTTCACCTTTTACTGGTTGTAAAAGTTCTGTTTATGTTTTATAATTGGACAATCCCAGCTCAGCTTCAGTGGATGCATAGAGCAGGACTCAGGCTCTGGAGCACTGGAGGTGTGTTTAGGCACTGATATTGCTGGCAAAACTGCTTCTGAGCAGCCGCTTCTTTGAAGGTGCAGAGTTGTGGGAAAGGGGGTGTGGTGATTCCAGCAGGAGCTTCACAAGAGCAGAGAGTCAGGAATGCCAAATCCTGCAGATGGCAAATCCTGCTGGTTCTGGGGGAAAGATGCATGCATCTTCCCAGGCCAAATCCTGCCATTAATCGTGGCCCTATACGTGGGGAGGTTTTGCACCTTGCAGAGCTCTGTGCAAGGAACCAAACCCCAACAGGGGGGAGGTACCAGGAACTGTTGGTGATATCCTGCTGTCGTGAGAAGAGCCTTTTTGACCAGTTTTGCTCCATGGCACTTCCAAGAAGTCAAGCTAACCAGCAGAGCTCCTGGGGGCTTCTTGAATACTAGAGGTGTCATTATGGTAAACATAAGTGGGTCTATGTATCTTGTTCATTCAGGTTAGAGCTTACATCCAGCACGTGCTGGGTGCCTTGAGTCTTTGTCACTGTGTCACTGGGCACCCATATTTCTTGTGTTCCGTGCTAACTGATGCTCTGAGAGAGGTTGACACCTGCCTCCTGTTTGAATTTGTTTGGTTCACAAAGATAAATGGCAGGAAATGATGCTGTATCTAGCACCAGTCTGTGAAGAGCTGATGACAAGTTGTGCAAATCTGGTATCTCCTGGAAAATATAGATCAACCAAGCAGCTAGAAAATACAATTGGCCTCATTGCTGTCAGAATTGTCCCGACAAAATTTACCAGGGAACACAGAGCATCAATCCAACCTCACACACCATAGAGTGCCACAGCTGAAGATTATGCATCCTTGATGGAAGTTAGGAATCCATTCTCAGGGGAGAAAAAAAGTTCACTCTGCCCTCAGTGAATAATTCAACTAAGGAGTTTTGCTTTGGGCAACTTGTGAAAGTAGTAGTGCTCCATGTATAAAAAGGTGTTTCTGAAAGCTTCATCCATTAATTTAACATGAGTTAGTTCAATTCCGGCCTTCCTTATGCAGCACAGTCCATCTTCTGCTCTACCAGTCAGGACTGATGTATTCCTCTGTGGCACAAAGTCAACCAGCTGCTTGCAGACCTTAATAACTTGCTTCCATTGCAAAGCAAAAGAGGAGCTTTAGAACAACAAAGAGTCATACAGAACTTCCACTGAACTCAGCAATTTCTTGTTCATTCAGTGCTGTGCAATAATCATTGACGGATAAAGATATTACAAGAACCATTTAAATATATGATTGTAGTAAATACACAATGCTTTTTGCAAGATTTTTCAGAAATACCTTTGAAATACTATCACAGGTATTTCAGAACTTAATTTCTCTGTACAGTTTAGAGATACTGATACTTGTGAAAAGCAAGGAGCAAAGGGAACTGCCTAATTGTAAGTGACAGCAGAACACCTGCACAGATAGATCCTGCAAAGTGGGGCTCATATTTAAAGAAATACAAGATGAGTTGTCGTTTGGGGGTTTTGTCATTGTTGTTGTTGTTGTTGTTGTTGGTTTGGTTTGGTTTGGTTTGGTTTGGTTTAGTTTTTTTAATACATCACCTTAACTCCACTCAGTAATATTGAGATGTTCAGTACGAAAGAAAAGGAGACATACAGAAATCTGGTGGAAGAGTAGTTCTAGGAAAAGGGACATGGATGGTGCAAAAAGCAGGGTCTAATGCAGCTTTAGGACTGGCATGGATATTATGTTGCTACCCTGCTGCTCTTTTCGTGTTACTTGCGTGTATGTGGTAGCCCCTATGCTGCCACAAATGATATATCTCTCCTGTGCAGAGTGTGCAGCCTGTGAGCTGTTGCAGAATGACAGGCTCAGCACTCCAGGGAGTCTCCCTAAGAGACTTCCCCGGGAGTCACTGCGAGGAATTTGAACACCCCTATGAGCCTTTGCTTCCCTATGTAGATTGTTCTCCCTGGGTTTGTTGTTACCAATGTCAGTTACTTTGTTTCGTGTTCCTATTGGTCCCAGTTCTTATCCCTGCCCTCAGAGTTGCAAATAAAAGTCTGGCTCTCCTGAGCCTCTGTGTTCTTCAGACCCCAGGAGCTGCTCAATAAAGAAGACCCTGCTAGAGAAGAAGAACCCACCTCACCTCTTTCTTCCTGTGTTGTCCGGCCTCCCCCTGGAGCGCAGTGGAGCTGATCACTCTCCCCCATCACCCGAGAGTGCCTGTGCGTTTGGCACAGAGGTGCCTTTTTAAAGGCGCCTCTTGCCAGGGACCGTCACGGCACCAGAAGACCTAGCAGACCGCGGCAAGTGTACACGCTGAATGTTTGCAGGCTGTTTAGGTGTTCAGGCTTGGCATTTTTGGGGGTGGCAGGCTGGAGATTCCAGGAGAAAAACAGTTTCGAGAAAAGTGGTCTGGCCATTTTCAGTACCAAAATTAGAAAAGAATGGATTGTTCTACTGAGTCAAAATGGTTTTACAAGTGATTGCTTTCAGCACTGTCAGCAGGCATCTTCCTGCTTTGGAGCAGGAACTTGGACTCATCCAAGAGCCAGAAAACTCACTCTGGATGTGGAGGCGTACCTTTTTCTTTCTTTGAAAAATCGCCTACAATTGTGGAACTGTAACATTTAAACTGGTATAAATTTGCAAGTGCTGAAGATTTTTCAGTTGTACCCTCTGAAATCTATCCAGCCCAAGTGTGTTGCTGCTTCTCAGAGCTGAAAATGGCCTGGTATCACAAGGGCAGTCATCTTCAATTCAGCCAATAGCAAAAAAAGTTTAGGAGCAAGAATATGTAGTAACAGAAGCTGGAGGACAGAAGAGAAAGGCAAAAAGAGGGTCTGGAGAAAGCGTGGTATAATGAGAGGCTTAACTCTTTCAATCTGTTTATCTAAAAACAAGATCATAGGACATGTGATTTCTTTGATTATTTTAACAAGAGGAAAATTCTAGGTACTAAAGCAGTCTTTGCTTCTTGAGAGAAAGATTCAGTGGTGTACTATAACAACATATGATAGAACTGGATTCAAATAAGAGATTAGGCAGAGACGTTGGGAAAGGAAGTGAAAATACTACAGTATCTTGGGCTTCCTGTGTTTTTTCAGTCTAAAGCTAGTTTCATACATAAAGTAAGAGCTGGTGTCTTTTATTCTTGAAGCCTTTGTATGTACCAAGTGGAGAAATGGTAGGGACAGATGAAGATATGAGCTGAGAAACAGGAAAGGATAAGGAGAAGAAGGAATGTATGACGGAGATGAATGAAGAAGGACAGGAACAATACGGGACAGAGGTACCTGGATCTCAGCTGTGCAGTTCGCTTATTAGATCATAAACCAGAGAGGACCAGGTAGACTGCATGCTCTAAGATTTCCCAGAAACCATCACTATTCAATTCAGCTCTTCTTGCTTCTTGTTTTAGAAACAGAAATGCCCCATTAATGAACTGGTTGTTTTGGGTTTTTTTTTATATTGCCAGCAATTGAGTAGCACCACATCTGTTGGCAGATACTACTGTGGCTGAGTACATTTGTTGTTAAAAGCAAAGAATATAGTTTCTTTCCAAAATGGCTTAATCATTGGTTATATGAAAAAAAGAACAGAAATATCATCTGCACAAATGATAAATCAAATGTTGCTTTTTCAGTCCATTTGCTATGTTTTTCTCTTTTCCTATCTAAAACATTCTTTTTATGATGTAGTGAAGCAATGAATACTTAAAAATAGCAAACCTTGACTTCAGTTTTACTGCTTCGAGCTTTCTATGAAAGAAAATCAGCAGGAGTTCCTTCAGTTTCTTCAAATTATGATTCCCTTTCTCAGGAGTCTATTTCTGTGAAGATGTTTTCATAGACTCAGAATAGTTTCGTTTGGAAAATGTTGTTAAGACCATCGAGTTCTATCATTAACCTAGCACTGCCCATTCCACCACTAAACCATGTCCCTAAGAGCCACGTCTGCATGTCTTTTAAATACCTCCAAAGATGGTGACTGCACAACTCTCCTGGGCAGTCTGTTCTGATGCTTGACAATGATTTCAGTGAAAAATTTTCCCTAATAGCAAATTTAAACCTCCTCTGGTGCAACTTGAGGCCATTTCCTCTAGTCCCATCGCTTGGTATCTGGGAGGAGGACTCCCACCTTGCTACAAACTCCTTACAGGGAGCTGTAGAGAACAATAAGGTCCCCCCTTGCCTTCTCTTCATATTCTTTCTCATGTTTGAAGACCATTTTAAAGAAACCGCCTGAGAGATTCGGGTTTTCAGGACTTCATTTGTGAAAATCTTCATTTGTTTACAATTAAGCACATTGCATTTCATCCTACCAGTAATGATCTTTCCTCTAGAATACTGTTTGCACTGACAGCAAATTACAAATAATTAATGAGACAAATGATAGAGAACTCAGTCTTGAAACATCAAATTTAGAGATGATACCAGCAGAGGGCAATAAATAGACACTGTCCCCAGTACCCAGCTCTCCTGCAGTCTGGAGGCTGGGAACTGAAGACCTGGTGTCCACTGTTTCAGGAGAACAATCTTAGATACTTTCAATAAATTAGAAAAGTCAAAAGAGACTTTCCTTTATAAACTCTGTTCAGTTATTCCACAGTCTTTTTATAAAAAGTGCTTGGTAAGTTTTCATAACCAGCCACAATAAAGACTATAAATAATAGTAAACAGGTGGAATGAAAATCCATGAACCATGGCATGCTTGGGTGAAGAAATTAATACAGCTGGTATGTGCATATGCAGTAAAGTAAGTGCTTTATCTACCGCTCGACAAAAGTTTTGTATCTATTTGATTTACAGCATCTCCTTTGCCTTTGAATGGCAGGAAATACACTATTAGAAAGTACATCATAAACCAAAATGGATGCTGAAAAAAACTTTGTAATTGCCATCCATGGAGATACAGAGCTCTTCATGGCTTTCAGTATGTTTTCTTTAAAATAAAACTTCTAAGATGAAATGTCTCTTTTCTGTACGCAGCATATGCTAGTTTTAGTCTTTTACTTCAGTAGGATCATGTGAAGGGACCTTTAACCAGTCTTTAACTTTCAGCTTGCATATTTTATTGGTTGTTGATGAGGTGTTTGCTGAAATAGGAGAAAAATTGCATTTCTATCCTAATGAGGCAGAAAACACTATTGGAGTTCCCTTGGAATCTTGTTTAGATAATTAAGTTCCTTAGGCCTACTTATCATCACCAAACTTTTCAGCATTTGAAATTATTTAAAGATAGTTAAGATCAAATGTTTCATCCACCATCAAAGGGGATGCTCTATTTTGTCTGTCTTAAGGATATGGCACATTTCTTAATCTAGGAAGCCTTGCAAACATTCTGGTCCATGCAACCCCTGTGGCTAATTCCAACTTCCATAATGCAAGTCAGACCCAAGGCTGGTATTTAAGGATGTGAAGCGATAGCAAAATAATTCTACTGTAAATGTATCTTATGAAAATCATAGAATTACAGATTGGAAGTGACCTCAAGGATCATCTGGTCCAACCTTTTTTGGCAAAAAAATAGTCCAGATGGCCCAGTACCTTGTCCAGGTGAGCCCTAAAAGTTTCCAGTGTTGGGGAATCCATGGCTTTACTGGGGAGATTATTTCAGTGACTGTGTTGTGAAAAATTTTCGTCTTGTGTGCAATTGGAATCTCCCTAGGAGCCGCTTGTACCCATTACACCTCATCTTTTCTGTATTTTCATCCTAAAACTGATGTTTTCATAATGCATTTTATTTCAAAAACCTGTATTCTGACAGTACCAATAGATCTGGCAGCTGTGTCTGAACAGCTTTATTGAATCTTCTTTTGGTAGTGATGTGAAATTCCACAGGGAGTCAGTCTTTGGGAAATTAAAGGTGTGTGTATGTTAGTTAGGAAAAAATAATCTGCAGTACTCTTTGTTAGCACTAGCAGAGGGACTCATGTTTTGCCAAAGTTATTGCTAAGTACTGTAGCAGAAGGGTTGTATCCAGTTGAACCCTTAGTCTGTCTAATCCAGTGTTTTGGAACTAGAAATAGCTAACTAATTCTCTCTATGTCTAAAAATACAGGGCATGATAGGTTTACCTGTAAAAAATGCAGTTGCTTAGAGTGAAGTAGGAAAGTTATTGTCTCCATAGCAACCAAGTTTGTGTACATCCCAATGGGTTACAAAAAGTGAGAGGGTCAGGGAAAGGATGTCCTAGCAGTTTATTAGTATTCATCTCTCTCTTTCTGAAGATGAAGGAAGTATTAGCCTTCCCTCTCCAAAGGATCATGCACACTACTGTCTGCCCATACACATGCAGGGAATGAGATCTCACCAAGGTAGAATCATTTCAGTTCTTGCTTTAAGGATAAAAAGAAGCCATTAAAGCCATCATTTGTAAAATAACCCAAAACTCCAAAACCAGCAACAACAACAACAACAGCAACAACAAAAAACCAAACCACAAAAAATAAATCAAACAAGAAAGGATGTTTGAAAGGACAGTTGAAATTATTTTCAAGTTCTAGTCAAATTGACAGAATCATTCAGAGTATTGGAGAAATGAAAAGTAGAAACACTATGAACATTTTTGAACCCTTAAACAAAATACTGATTTTTTATTTCGAAGAGGAGTTTTGTTTTAGACTTCACCTAAATGTAATTTTGAAATGGCTAAAATTATTACTATGTCAGTTAAGTGATGTTTTTTTCATTCTTCCTGGACCTCAGATTCTTTGCCCATAGGTAGGTAATGCATATTTTGGCATCTTCTTTCTTTGTCCTCAAAGTCCAAAGATTTCTTATGTTTTGGCATTTGACAGCTCTCTTCATTCTTTGTCCCAGAGAGAAACAGAGCTTTGTTTTACTGAATAGGTGATGAGAGAAGTAGAAAAGCAAGAGAGTCCGTGGTGCAACTACAGGTCTTTCACTGAGTAGAGAATTCAGGACTTTTAAAATTCAGGATGTGTAGGAATTGCCTCTTCCGCCAGCAG
Organism: Nicator chloris; assembly: GCA_013400495.1. Lineage (NCBI taxonomy): Eukaryota > Metazoa > Chordata > Aves > Passeriformes > Pycnonotidae > Nicator > Nicator chloris. The sequence continues at coordinate 414,034 of WAAE01002060.1, forward strand.
CAAGAATCTATAGAAGTCAGCAGTAGGATAGCTCTGCCTGTGTGAAAAGACTGATTCAGTCTGGAGCAAACCAACACATAAGGAACACGAGGCAGTATTGGGAAGGTCTCATCATCCTGGGAGTTTCATGGCCCTCTCCTGAAGGTAAATATGAAGAACTATAAAGGAACCTCTAATAGCTGTACTAATCTCAAAAGAATTCCAGAGATACTAGCACATTTTTCATGAAAAGCATTGTGATAAATATTCAAGTTTTATAATTTGTTTCTCATCGTAGCAGTGGCTATTAGAATTTAGTACTATTAAATGTTTATAGCAGAATATTGTATGTTTACAGCAGAATATTGTTCTAACTTGAAAATATAAGCATGTTCCTCTGCCAAGCTCTAGCCACCATCAGCCAGCCTGTTTTTCCAAGGTTGCAGAGTCCTGTGGAGTCATTTTAACGTGCTGTTAATGATGTGGTTCCTCTCAGGGGTGCCCTGTTACAGCCAAGAGCTGTAGCAGCGAGCAGCCAAGGAGATGTGATGGCACAGCCTGAGGCAGTCCTGCAGCTGAGTCCTGGTGGCTGCTGCCAAGGCAGTCTGGAATTGCCTTTCACAGGGAGCACATACATGTGTTTTTAAAACCTGGATTAAGGGCTTGGCTCTTGATCAAGATCAAGTCTGGCCTGTTTATACTGTCAGTCTTTTCATACGGTGAGCAGACTCTGTGGGAGGTAATCACCTTGCTGAGGATAAGAGTGATACATTCAGCTCATTAGTGCTCCCAGAGCTCTTTCTGTCCTAGGCTTTCCAAGCGATTGCAATGCTAACAAAGGTTCACATCAGCTGTCCATTTATGCTGCGTATTCATAGTTAACTTCAAGTGTAAAAATGTCAGTGACAAATTAGTGAGAGCTTGGCATTACACACTTCTGAAATGCTCAAGAAAGGCTGCTTCTTGCTCCTAGGTATCAACCAGGAGCCTTTAACAATCTCGTGGTAGGGTGTTACTGTATACCTTTATAGCTCCTCTTTTTTCCAGGCATGTCATTTATCTTTTTATTTCAATATGAATGTTTTAACTTCCAATCCTTGCAGCTCATTATATCCTACAGGTCTGAGAGCTCTTAAAGTTTTGTTCTCATGTAGGTTCTTAGAAATTTTGTTCACAACCTTAACCCTCTGTTGTAGAAGAGATATGAGCTGACAGCTCTTTTTCATCAGGAAAGCACATTTTTCACTCCTCTGATTTTTCTTTTTTTTTTCCTTTTTAATAAATGTTCTGTGTTTCCAGCCCCCTATGAAGCCAGGGGCAGCAAGACTGCGTGTGGAGTTGTAGAACACCACTACTCAGGCCAGAGAAGGGGCAACGGTTTCTTCTCATAGTTGGTGGTTTGTTTCTCCCAGGGCCATGTTGGTGTTTTTGACTGTACAGTTGCACTGAATAGGTGCACCTGGTTAAAAAAGATACACAGGGAACAATCACAGATTCTCAGTTCCTGATGCTGTGACAACTCCTGTGTTCTTACACACACGACATGTAGTGTTTTAAAAACAGAAACCTCAGAATTTCATCACTTCACCAACCAATTTTGATTATACTACAGTAGTGACCTACAATTGCCGTTATTTAACACTGCACAATCTTTTCTGTCACCTGCAAACTCCATCAGCAATTTATCATTGATGAGTATTTTGATTTATTTTTTCTGATATGTGACTCATCAGCCTTTATATAAGATATGGTGACAGAGTACTGTATTTCAAATATTTTCATCTTAAATATTTAAAATCAAGGCAGGAAGAATTTGCCATGCTTCCAGAAAAGAGAGAAAGCTTACAAGCCCTGACTGATTCTGACTCAGTGAGATGGTGGAAGGACAGAAGGAGGAGAAAGGGGAGAGAGGAAGGAAGGGAAAGGATTCTAACAGTGGCAAAAATCTCTTTTATCCTTAAATAGATTTGGGGCTCACTTCTGCTATTACCTACACCATTTTCCACACTAAAGCAGTGTGAGCTTCTCTGGAATAGCTGTTTTGTGGAAAATAAGAGGACAACCAGGCTTTCACAAGGAAGGAGTAAAGTCACCTGACTATATTCTGGTGCTGAGACACAGTCACCCTTAGAAAGCATATCAACCTGAAGGAGGCCAAGTGAATGACTATAAGGGATGCTAACATGGAACAGGTGTCAAAATACCTGAGAGACCAAAGTTTGCAAGCTGGATCCTACTTGCGATGTTCAACATACTTCTATAAATCGATTTGTGACAAAGAGTGCCTCACCATGCAGGCTATATCAAGCATGCCACTAGACAAAATGCTTTTACATAAAACACGGAGGAGTCCTGTTTAATCCAAAGCAAATAGATGGAACTTATTTGGCATGTGTGCTGTGAGCTGCTGCCAGGCGAGGCGCGGGGCCGGGGCTGGGTGGGGACTGCAGCCGGGTGTGTGACAAGCGCACGGGCCAGGTGTGGCCAGGAGAGGGCCACCCAGCCCTGGCAGTGCCACCGCGCCCTGCTCTCCTGACAAACAAGCCCTGTAAACGCTTAATTGCAAAGGTGCCGGAGCTCATAGGCGGCTGACCGCAGGGAAACAATTGCACGTTGTCACGTAACAGAGGGATAGAAGAGAGACGTTCCTTAATGTCTGCTGCAGATGTTAATTTTAGGAAACAAAATTAAAAAAAAAAAAAAAATAAAAAAAAAATTAACGTACATGGAAAATGCTATAAAAAGTGCAGGGAATCCTTGCCTTTGCCCATCCTGGCAACCTCCCTCTGATAAATGTCCCATAACTCATCTCAACTCCAGATGTCCCCCAGACCAAGTGGAACCAGCCTGTGCCTCCTGCTCCATTAGGGCAGGTAGCCCAACCATAGGTAGTCCCTTTGCTAACGTGTTTTTCTCCATTAGGATTAAGACAGGTTAGCAAAGGAACTACGTATTCTAGTCTATCCCAAATGCTGGACATGTCCCAAGTGAGAGAAAATCCTTTAAAAGGACTGAGTAGGAGCTAAGTCACTACCTGCTGCAAGGCTGATTATGTAGGGCACTTAGGGGAGGTTCATGCCTCACACAAGTGCTGCCAAGGTGTTTCTACACATGGTAGAAGGTGGATGTGCCAGCCCCATCCCTACCTGTGCCTGGCACAAGCACAGGTAGCCTGCAATGCTGCATCCCCCCTTAAGAAGTGTGGGCAGCCCACATGGACACAAGCTCCTTTAACCTAATTTTAAGCACCTGCAGGATGAGTATGGATCTAGTGTTTCCTTCTGAGCTGGCTGGAGTTGGTAGGGTATGTGTAGCACTCCACTCTAACAAGTGGAGTGTCTCAGGCTGTCATGCTTCTCTTCATGCCCACAGGTACACATAATGCCCTCTCAGTGCCTTCCCATATTAATGAGTTTGGGAGCTGCTATTATTTTTATCCAACAATCACGTTAATAAATATATTTGGTCTCTTTTCCATTCTGCTCCCACCAGTCATGCCAGGTTAATGCTGAGGCAGAGCAGAACTGAGCTACTGGGGGTCCATAAACATGTGCCTTACACAGGGCTTTCCCTGGATGAGCCCTCCACAAAGAGGTCCATGGGGAAAAATCCCTGCTGCCAAGCCTTGCATTGGCACAGTTAGTCATGGTGGGCTTGTGCAAGACAAGTTGGGTTCCAAATGCAGAAAAAGCTACTCAGAGAGCCTGCCCATCCACGGGCCAAGCCCTACACCTTGAACCCTGGCACCTCACTGTCCCTATGAGACCACTCAAATGGTTGAGCAGATGCTGTCAGTTCTGTCACTGGAACCACTGATTCCATTTCAGTGTGTTACTGTACAAAGTCATTCTCATTCTGAGGAGAGACTGGCACTGAAATGTAGACACCTCCCTCAGCCCCAGAAGCACTGAGATAAAGCTGATAAGCAGGGAGCAATATTTTGAGGGACTGCTATTTTCTCCCACAAGAAGACAGCTCCACTTCCTGCTTCTTTCTCAACATGGTGAGCACTGCATTTAACTTATGACTCAGATGTAAAAAATACTCCTATTTTACCCCTGCATTTGAACCATGGGAACCATCTTCTTTGAGGTTCCCATATACTAATCCCATTGTTTAGTAAAGTTTCTGACTTCTGATGTTTGCAGCTTGTGTGAGATTTGCTTCTTTAGCTGTGAAATTGTCTGAAATAACCATATTTACTGCTAAAATCCAAAATAATGCTATCAAACCAGAGGATTTCTCCATACTTTTACCCAGTGGGGTAGAAACAAGGTAACTTATTGCCATGATGACATTTTCTTGAGAAAACTTTCCAAAAAGTTATTCTTTGACACATTCTTTATCCTCAGTCTGCTTAATGGACATGTTTATTAGCTAAGGATGGTAGATATCACCTTGCAATGAACTTAGTGTCCTGTCTTGTTTTGGTTTCATTTCATTTGCATTTATCTCATGACAGCATATTACACATATATGTCAAATATTTTAAAATTAAACTTTTCCCATTACATGTCTTACCCATTTTAAGAATTAAGCAACTTTTCCGCTTAGTCAAAAAACCACATACCAACTCCAAAAAATTAACATCACAAGGCTTATTGCCCTATCTCCTAATTAGAAAAAAACTAAACACTATCCACATCAAGTATAAGTGTCTCTTCCCACTGCATACCCCTACCAGGCTTTAATTTATTAGGCCTTTCAAGTGCCAAAATTCCTTTCATACTAATAAGATAGGAGGGTCCATAGTACACATACTACATATACAGGCAAGAAGTTCAACCACAGGTAACTATTGCACTGTAAAGGAGAATGCAGCAGTTTACCTTCCCTGTGGCATGGTCTTCTCTTACTGTTTGATTCTTGGACTCAGTTTTTCTCATCCATGCTCAGAGTCATTTCAAAATCCTAGTTCCGGTTTCCAAGACTATTGGTCACTTCCCTGGGTACAGTTGCATTACTGGTCTCATTGTCTTTCATGAGCTGTTCATGACTGTACCAGGGCAGTTGCCACAGCCCAGTACAAAGAGTCTGAGTTGTAGGCCCTGTTCTTGAGCTACAGGACCTCCTTTCAGAGGATATTCCAGGCACTGGGTTAACCTTCTTTTCAGAGCATCTTGCAAAACCATTCTCTTTATTAAGAGATATGTGTTAACTGTAGGTTAATGCAGTGGAAAGGAAAAGGAAGAACAATATGCCAAATAATGTCTGCTTCTCCAGAAAAGCTTCAAAAGATCCTGATGTCCACCAGGAAACACTATAGACCTAATTTGCCCATGAAATATTTTGATACCACTTCAACAATGTCTAAAGAGATATACAGACACAACCTACCACACTGTAATCAGACTGGAAGCATGGTCAGAGGTAGTATCAAGGGTGAGCTTCATCAGCTGTCTTCAACAAGAACCCAGGCAGTTCATGAGAGACAAAGAAGAGGATCTTAAAATGCTCCCTTCTCCTCCTGGCACAGTCGTCTCCACATCCATAGCCCCAGCTTTCACAGACCTGGGATCAAGGGATTTCCATGTATTGTATGTAGCAGTATCTTATCACTCAGAGACTATTCAGCTAGTCCAGAAAGGAGCTAAGAACTCTCAAAGTTTCATCTTTTGACTCAATCCAAAGAAATTAGTGATATAAAGGTGCCACTTTAAAATTACATATGCATTTACATACTTCCAGTAAGCATCATGTGCAGTCAGGAAAGCCACTGGAATAAGAATCTCGTAATTGAAACCAGGGAAAAAAAGCTAATAGAAGGTATTTTCAGAGCTCTTCAATTTTTTCCTTTCTGTGTTAAGAAACAAAGTTTTATGAGACTAAAGAAAATATGCAGACAGATCATCTAGCCTGACAATATGATTTTGGAGATTTTGGAGTATAATAACAGTGAGTCAGAAAGTTATTATTTTGAGTATGAAGAAGAGGAGGTAGAAAATGTGTATTTGTAGAAACACTTTCTGTTGTGTTTTTCAGCAGTGGCCAGATAAAATGTAGCTGGGCTTCAGCCCTTCTAATTTTCTCCCTGCATAGCCTCACAACATCCTTGTAGCCCTCATGAGTTGTCTGTCCCTTTTTCCAGAGGTGATAAACTCTCTTTTTCTCCTGACAAGGTTCTTAGTTCAGCCAGGCCAGTGTTCTTCCTCATCAGCTAATCATTTGGCACATGGACATGGCCTGGTCCTACACCTTTAAGTTTTCTTTCTTAAAGCAGGTCCATCCTTCCTGGACCCCTTTTCTCCTCAGGTCCTCTTCCCAAGGGATTCTGTCAACAAGCCTCCTAAACAGGCCAAAGTCTGCCCTCTGGAATTACAAGGTGGCAGCTCTGCTGACCCTGCTCCTTACTTCTCTGAGAATTGAAAGCTCTATTGTTTTGTGGTTGCTCCTGATACCGTTTGGGTTTTGCCTTTTTTTCTCTCATATGTTCTCTGTATTCATCACACACATATTTGTAACTCTGTCACCTACTGTATTAGTGGCTAGTTTTCCCAGTACTTTTCCATGGCCTTTCCCTAGGCAGAAAGACAAAACAAATTCCAGAGCTCCAAGCCCTGGGAGGTACAAGGCTCCAATGCTGTCTTGGTTCTTCCAGGCTACCAAGGTTGAGAACAACTCTTTGAGGTACATTTCATGGACAAAGTACAGCTAGTGCCAAAGAGGCATCCAGAGGAGGGGCTTGACCTGAGGGGAATTGCATCACCACTTGTCCTCCTAATTGGTGCTTTTTATCAATTATGCTAATTTCCTAAAATCTATCAAATGTACTCACTGATGGGGAGGGGTGGGCTGCTGTGGACATCTTTCCAAAACTGCCTCTGAAGGCCTTCAAGATCCCCATTTATATTACCTCCTTACTAAAATTATCTCAAGTTTCATTTCCAGGTTGGGAAAAAGGCAACACTAGCAGTCCTCTGTTCACAAACACCTCCCCTCATTTGTTCCCTCACCAGCTGTGTCAGAAGACCATCTTTCACACAGTCCAGGAAAGTCCTGGACTGATTTGTCTCTGCTGTGTTATACTTTCAGCAGATGCCTGGTAAGCTGAAGTCCCCAAAGATGTCATGTCTCCAAGAGGTTCAGGAATGCATTGCCACAAGTCTATCTTTCATGCCATGTGGTAGCACCAAGTTAAATACAGTGCAAGGCAGATACTGGTATCCGTCTGTCCTGCTAGTTCAACAACAGGACTTTTTTCTAATTTTTTGGAAGTGGAGAGAGAGAGAAACCTACCTCTTTCCACTCACAGTCAATTATGTGTTGGTGTCAGGCTTTATCCTGACTGCTGCAAAGGCTGAAATGATAATTTCAATTCATGCTTGCCATCTGAACTCACCCCTGCATGGACAAGTGTGCTGGCTCACAGAGCTCCTGAACATTTGGCACATATGGCTTTAGTTTCAGGACTATGAATGTAGTGAGTGTTTCCTGAGTCCTACTGTAGCTTTTTTCAAGACACTGCTAATGCTTTCATATGTTTTGATTTCTTTTCATTTTAAATCTCCATTTACACCTCTGGGGTTGACTGCACCCCAGGACAAGAGATATCCTCCCTGACAGACGGGACAGGCTGCCTCCATGGCTTTGGGGTCACGTGTGGCACATGTTCAAACTTTCCAACACTCTTAGACCATGCTGCCAAAACCGCCGGATTCAAGATTCCCCATCCAGAGTCCACATGTAAAATGGAGAGAAAATATATACTTTCCATAGCTTTGTGACATAATTATTTGCAATACAGAAACACCTGAAGTCTCCTATGGATATTAGATTCTGCTGCATTTGTTAGGAGGTGTAAGCACAGCATGAACTCTGTTCTCTGAAGTGACAGCTGATGAAAGCACCAACAAAAGTGATGCTTTCCTTCCCTTCAGTGAGTGGGCTGGCAGAGAGCAGCCTGAGATGCCTTTACAGGAGCTATTTTAAAATTATCAGGGCATCATCCTGAGATCCTGGAACAGAGCTGTGGATTGAATTCAGATTTCTCGAGACACAGTCAATAACTTTCATCCAAAGCAATTTCCTTCTGTGTAGCTGACAGGCAAATTGTAAAAGTGACAGATGACAGACAAGCTGGCAGGGTGACAGGAAAGTTTCGGATGCAGTCTGCAAAAATGGCAAGAACATCCATTTTTCTCCCACACCAAAAGCTCACTCCTACCTTTCCATCAGCTTCTGTTTATAGCCTGCTTTGCCAGAAAGGGTGGTTTAATTTCTTTCATGAAGTCCTTTCAGAGTCAGTCTGATCTAGGGCAATTGAGCATAGACATTAAGATAATTACAGTGAAAAGTTATTAAATCCTGGCCAACTCTTGTGCTGTGGCTGCTCAATTATTCTGAGTACAAATTTCTTGCAAAATTAAACCCCAGACCACACTATAAATACTCCCCTGTGGTGAGACAACCCAGAACTTTGATGTGGATCTGCATGAATCTTTTCCCTAAAGTAAAGAACTCTGGGGGTAGGGGAGGAAATCAAATGGAAAAACTAAATTTATGAAAACAAAACCCTTAAACAAACAAAAAGGCTGAACTTAGAAAACCAGAAGTTAAAAGGACTTGTCAACAATTTTTGCCTTTCTGTTCCATTCTTGAAAAGGGGGTTTGATCACATATTCATGTTAGTCCAGCATCTTTCAGTAGTAACAGTCAGACAGTATCATTTGAGTCCTTACTAAGAGTCTTCTTACTGTTCCATATGAGATCTGTCTGTCTGCTTTCTCTGCCTCTCAGCAGTCTCTGCTCTTGTCCAACCAGCATTAATACAACACAAGCCAAGTCTGGACCCCAGGTGAAAACCAGGCATGGGCCTGAACTAAACCACAGGCAGGAACAGTGTGGAGGAGGAAAGAGTATGATGGAGGAAAACAGCTGATTGTAGCCTGCCATCTCAATAAGGAGAAGAAAAAGAAAAACACTAGATAAGTGGGGAAAGAGATCAAAAAAATGCTGGGCCCACTGTGAAACAGCATGGACAGCACTGTACAGTAAAAGTGCACCAAGAGTCATCTGTGCTGACCCTTGGCTGAAAGCAGTTTGTAGCTGTGAGCAAATAAATAGCCACCTTCTCTTAGTGGCAAGGGCTGCCCTTGTGTGCAAGAAAACAGGGTAAACACTGCTTCTGGGGCATATGACTGTACCATCCATGGCTTTGCTGACAAGAAATAACCTAGAAGACCCCAAACCTCTGCTAACCAACCAGGTCAAAAAGGAATAGTAATATGAATAATGTAACAATTAGGTTTTGGCAGTATTTAATGTAGTCGCTCCAGGAAAGGTTTGAATAATAATTCTGATTAATACAAATTATCCAAAATTTACAGAAGTTGTCAACTGTTCTCCCCCTAAAAAGCATAATGATTAATGATAGAAAAATTATAACAAGAAGGCACTAATAGCTTGCATTTAGCTTTTTAAATTGTAAGGAACTTCACAAACAAATACTGATTTAAATCCGCTGGTTGTCCTGTGGTGTGGATGTTGGAAGAGCAAGACAGTTATATTAGCCAGAGAGATAGTAAAATTCATCATGCTCCCCACTGAAATAACTGTCCGCTTTCATGTTAGAAAGGAAAATTATTAGATTCTTAATGCTGGCTTTAGAGAGCAGATCTTTTAGCTGCCATGGACCCAGAGGAAACCACACAATTTAGGCCAAAGCTGATATACTCCTAGTAATGTTTCCTCCTGTGTGCCACGAAGAGATGACTTCTGTTAACTTGTGTACCTTTACAGCATACTCTGATGTGCAGAACTGGTCTCTCATCAAATACAATAATAGTATTATTAACAACAGTGGCTGCACACTTCCAGTGACCTCAATCAGTTGTGAAGCCACCTCTAAAATGAAATATTAGTCCCTGTTTGCAGGGATATAAGATCTAAACTCAGTCTTCACTTTCTAAAAGTACCCATTTTCTGCAAAACAAGCCAAAGCTTCCTCACAGTGAGGGAGAAGAGGTAGCTGCTTGGTTTAAGGGAAAGCTCCATTTTAACATCTGAACGTAATTGCTTAGACTTGAATAGTCTAAGTGTGGATATATCTCCTTTTCCTCTTCAACTCTGTAAGTTAGCATTATAGTTTGCTTTTCAGAGAGAGGTATTAGCACTGTTGGACTGCTTGGTACCTCTTGCTCCACTTCTGTTTATCTTTTGTAAAGGTCATGTTCTTGCTTGCAGTAGAATTGGCAACAGAAGTTGCTAGGAAAAAGGCTTTCTGCACAGAATTGTGAAGGACTTTAGAAAGGAACATAAATCTAAAATAACCACTGCAAACATTTCACAGGGTTTAGATACTTAAGATTACTGTTGTGCAAAAAGCAATGATTTTGGATTCTATTCTAAATGCTTTTTATACCATGCTTAACATCACAGTAAGAGAAAACAAAGTAGCTGCAAATACTTCTCAAATACCAGATGAGGTAAACTTGAAAAGTGGAGCGCTGGCAACACAGTGAGAAGCACTTGAACTGCTTCTGCAGGGAGCTAGCTGGTGCTGCACTGCTGGGCTGAGTCAGAGCAACCTGCCTAGCAATTTCCAGATGTGTTGCTTCAGTGTCCAAGCAGGTACCCTGAACAGAGCAGTGCAACACCTGGGGAACTGCCTGGATGTGGTGAGATGGGAGATCTGTGCAGTGCTTGTTATGTGATGAATTTTTATGGTACATGAAACCAGTGGTGCCATGAAGCCACTCTTTTTGGCACACGTCCTCTGAGGCCTGTTGCTGCATGGGTTATTATTTGGCATTTATTAGATTAGACAAGCTTCATGTCCACATGACTACAAGTCCTAGAGTGAAGAACATCACCTCAATTTTGTCCATTTGTGTAGAACAGCTGATTGTCTTCTGTGAGCTCAATCCCTTCAGAGGCACTGCTGTGGAAAGGAAAGGAAAGGAAAGGAAAGGAAAGGGAGAGCTGTATGTTGCTTCTGTATGTGATATGAAATCTGTACTGCATGCTTTGTCTAGCACTGGAGTCAGTGTTCTACGACCATTTCAGTTTACAGTTCATGTACAGACAGTGACAAAACAGCAGAAAGCCAACATGTCCCTGTGATGTTCCAAGAGAGCAAGCAGACCAGGGATGGTGGTGCAGTTTACCTTTGCATCTTATTTTGGCATTTTATCCAGGAAATACAGGCTTAGTGAATACCTTACTGTGAAATGCTGACAGTGGCAAGAAAAAGAGTCCAGAAGAACATGGATAGACAGAAGCCAGCTCTCTGAAAGGTAGGTTTAACCAATGTAGTAATGCTCCCTCTGGGACCCCACCTTAGCAACCATCATCCCCAGATGGGCTAAGCTTAGTGATCATCATCCCAGATCTGCCCTTGGATCGCACACACTCCCAAGAGGTGTAAATTTGCCAGTATGTGGTTTTGGGTGGTCATTGCCTGCAACAGAAATGAACACAAGCTACAGCACTCAGGAAGGCTTAACAGCACCACAGCTTAGGTCTGCTCTGCTGGTATACAGTAACTCATGAGCCCTCTGGGCTCTGAGGAATCTGTGGATCCATCTCTCCTGTCAGAGGATGGAAGAAGTATTCTCCCTAGCAGCCCCACGATGGTGTCATGGGCAAATTTCTGCCTCTCAGGAATGTTTTGGGGCTAATCTGTGAACTATAAGTCTTTCTCCTCCTTGGGTAGTCCTTCAGACACCAGCATCCTGCCTTTTCCAGCTCTAAGAACTCTCTTCAGCAACTTGAAACATTTTATGTCACTGCACTTCATTTTACCTGGCAATCTGCATCCTGCTACCCAAATCTGCAACTTCTCTTACACCTGAATTAATCAAATAAAGTTTATTTCAAGTGTTTTCTCCCCTGATCTCGTGCAACAAATAGAGAACATTACACTTAAACCTAACGCTGTTATTTAGTTTACTTCAACACTTTGAATAACAAAATTTATAGATGGGATTTTTAAAAAAAGAAGAAATAATTAGCCCCAAAACTGTGGAGGCTCTGATGGCTGAACAAGAAAACTTCACTTTTCAGCAGCTGAGATTCTGTGACAGTTTGCAGAACAAAAAGTCCTATGAGCCTCCAGTTCATATTTCTTCTTTGGAAACACCCAGTCTAAATAAGTAAACGCAAGGACACCCAGTCTAAATAGGCAAAAGCAAGGTTTTTACTTTATGGAAGAGAAAAATAAGAAGCAAGCAAATTAAGGAGGGCACTGGGATGCCAGAAAAAGACAGAAATGGGACTCAAACTGAAATGCAAATCAAATATCTTAATCACAAGGCTGTCCTTTCTTTTCATACTAAGGATTTAAACAATTTAAATTCTTTTATGAAAAAAAAAGCTGAGTATAGAATAAAAACTACAGAAGATTATGTAGGACTGTCATCACTGTCCTTTTCACTTACTGACCGTGTTGGTTAATGTTGTTCCTTCAGATGCTCCACTATGTCATACAGCATTGAGTAAAATGTGCCTGCTAAATCTGCCACTGTCTCATAAGGTACTTAACTTTTTTTATCCAAAGAAATTTTAATTATTCTAATTGCAGGGAAATAGTCCTGCAGGAAAATAATTTCTCAGTTATCTAAGTATTGACTTCAAGCGATGGGAGTCAGAGGGACATAACATGAAAATTTTAGAGCTGAGTAAACTGAATTTGAGATCCAGATATTAAAAAATTTTTTTTGACAAATGATCGACATTTGAAGGAAGCAAGAAGGCGTGTGTGTTACCTGCTGCAGAAGCAAACTTGTTCCAGTTTTCAACCAGGCT
>WAAE01002061.1:0-28559 GCA_013400495.1 Nicator chloris
AAAAAAAAAAAGGAGAAAAATTAGATTTTAAAAAGGAAAAGATAATGCAGTAGTTGGAAAATTACATTAACAAACAAGTTAAGAAAGAAGGGAAGACGTATTTTCTGTCATTTTCCATGTGTTCTGTACTCTCTATTTAATTCTATTAATCAAACATTTAGCCAGACTTCTAGTTGCTGAAAAGAAATTCCCTTCCAGTCTCAGTTAATTCTGATATTTAATTTTTTACATTTAGTTAGGAAGTGGGCAAAAACAATAGAGTATCACTAATCATAGTAAAAATTTCTGCTTTGAAAAAATTTCCTTCCAATCACAGAAATTTTCTGGAAAATACACAAAAATATTGAACAAAAATATATTCATTTCCAGCTAGGAAGGAAATGCAAATAGTTTTCTATTTAAATTAGCTCTTAATTTTAGTGTATAGTCCTTATCATTAGTATTCAGTACTTAATCCCTGTATTTAGTGATTCATTATTTTCAAAGCAACTCAGGTCTCTGAGGATTTCCATTTGGACTTTACCCTTTTCCCATTTCATTCTTCCTCACCTCTCAACCACTCTGTCTGCAACTCAAAGGTAAACAGAATTAGGCATTTTCATGCCTTCCACAGTTTTCCACAAGACAGTACAAAAATGGTTACATCCTTTTGCTACAGTTGGGAGCTAAGATTAAGAGATCCAAAAATACATTCAGTTTTTGTTTGGGGCTTTTTTAGTTTGGGAGTTCACATCTCTTTCTAAGGCATTTAATGCTCGTATCAGCTGCAAACATTCAGTAGCACAAGTTGTAAGAAGCCCTTAGGGACTATTTATAAACTTACTTATTAAGTCCATGATGATTTAAAGCCACATTTTAACCAAAGTAGCCTAGTTCCAGTTAGTTATTTATTCATATAAATCCTAATCATGTTTGAATTGTACTGGGCAAAATGTCTTAATTAAACTTCTCATAATTAGTTCCATGGGCTAATTTTATGCCATACAAATAGCTATTTTCTATCAGACTTATTTTTATAGTCTTTTTTATTGTTACTGAATATGTTTCTCTTTTTGTTCTACAACAATGCTATGCTCTGCATAGCAATATTAATCCATACTGTTATATAAATATAATTTGTAGCCTCTAATTGGGATATTTATGTCACTATGGACAGCTTCATAAATAAATGCTTCATCATCCTTATAGTATTATCTGTTAAGCCTCTGGAAGTGTTATGTGTAGAAGCACTTTTATCTTTATTTACAAAGCAGAACCAAGTTTATGTCCTCACCACATCAATCCATGTCAGGAAGCTGAACAAATTTGCAACCATTCTCCAGCAGTGCAGACTTGTAGACCAAAACAATTTGTGCTTGTATTTTTAAATAGAGGTCCCACAAAAGCTGATTTTTAGAAATGGTCCTCTGCCTGTACTTGCTCCCAAGCCAGACCTCAGAGTTGTTTAGAAGGATGCCAGTTAGCCCAAAACAAAAACACAACAGGGAAGACTTGAACACCGCCATGAGTTAAATGATATTTTTTTGGCCCTGGCCTGTCTGAAGTTTGCTAATACAGGATTAGGTGAAGAGAACAGGTTCTCATCTTCACCTAGACAGAAGGACAGGATTTTATCCAAGACTACCAATGCAAGAGAGTTAAAATGGGAGAACACAGGATGAAGAGGAGTCTGTTGCTGTTGTTAAGATCTGGCTTTCTCTTAAGACAAGTGGCATGAGCCCTGCAAGAAAAAGCAAAGTGCAACTGGTTGTAATTGCTAAAATGGGTGCAAGCAAGAGAATTGGCTGGGAAACAAGAAGAAAGGGAGGCTGTCACTCCTTTATCCCTGGTTTAAAAGCCCCCCAGTATAGGAAGGCTGAGTTGTTGAAGTGAGAGCAGCTACTTCCTTCAGAAGGTCCTTCAATGCTTTGGCTGGAGTCACGTCAGGTTCCTTGCTTCTGCTGAGGTAATCAGAACAGAGTTGAGTTATTCCATTTCTATTTTTTGCTGGAAAGATAATTTTTTCAGTTATAAACTTCAAAATCTCTATTATTTGGTGAGCTGGCTAGCAGGAAGCAAGGCCAGCCTATACCACAAAGTTGTTAAAACATAATAATTACAGACTGCTTTGGTTTTAGTCAGATCTTGCCTAAAAGTAAATTCAAGTTAATGGTACCCTTTTCCTGTTTTCCTAAAAGCAAAGGCAAAATCTAGCTTACATGAATCAGCAGTTAGACTGAAATCTGGGCCTAGGACCCTAGTAACTGGGCTACTGAAGTTGTATCAAGGCATATTTGATACAACTTCAATCATTTGCTGCCTCAGAAGGAAAAGTCTATTTCATATGTTATTTTGGAAAAGACAGGTAATACTCGGAATAAAACTGAATCCCCTTTTATTCCTTTATCATAAAGGTCAAACATAGATTAAATGCTGGCCTTATAACGGACAGAAATGATGGGCAGAACCTAACAAATACAACAAAGGGAAAATAATGTCAGTAAGACCTGGAGAAGGAGTTAATTAAGTTAACTTGGAGAGAACACTGAGAACCCTGCTACTGAGCTGTCAGTGATCAGCCATGTCACGATCACAGGACACTCAAGGGAGAAAGGTAACCTCAAAGCCATTTGGTCAGTGGAAAGTCACCTACTAATTACAGTCATGTATGGATCACAACTTTAAGTATGACCAACTAGAGATTTGAGAAGTTGATCCATGTATTGACTCTTTGTATCTTATTTGAAAATGTCCCAAATCTCATTCAATGCGGTGCATTGAAAACATGGAATCCAGACCAAAATCAACTGCACAGGGCCAGATTAATCACAGCTCCAATGAAAATAAAATAGATCTTTCTATTTTGTACAGGAGCAGTGAGTAGTAGGATAGCTATGGACTTCATCTAAAAGATATGTGCGATTAAAAGGTTCAGTATAAGGATAAGCCATATTCATTCCTGTTCTGCTGTTTTTACTCTGAATCTACATAAGCATGCAAAAGAAATAAGGCAAGTAATTTAAATAAAGCATATGAATAATTTCAACAAACCAATCAATGACACGAAAAAGAGCCACTTTTGCTCTAGAGATGTGTGGGCACGACATGGTCGCACAAAGTCACAAAGAATGAAAATACATTCCAATTACTTTTTGTTTACATTTGAGGTATATTTCATTTGGGCCTTCAAAACTAATAATGCAGTATATCCTGTGCTGCACAAGTGGGACTTGGCAACATGCTATATTGCCATCTGGTTTTGTTTATCATGTATTTTAACTATTAAACATTTATTGAAGACCTTATTGGTTAAGCCATTCCTCAATAATTGTAGTTATTATTTATTAATTGTAATACATCTAAATAATTAGTTAGGGGCTCCTTATGGTATCCTTACTCACACTGAGTAATAATTTACTCCATGATCTATCCCAATAAAACAAACCACAAATCTGGCTAACACGCATCATAAATTTGGGAAGCAAAACTGATTTCCTGTGGCATTTTCATAGTATGTATTAAGTTTAATGGACACATGCATGCACATGTGCAAGTGTGTGTTCCTGTTATCCAAAGAGTTGAGTGGTATACTGCTTAATAATTTCAGTTTAGAGGTGTATATGTTGCCAATTTTTCTGAGATAATAAATTGGCAGGAAAGGCCTGTCAAGACCTATCGCTGCTAGGGATTTGATCTGTGCTATTAACTCACATTCTAAACGACAGGTGATGTTTTGTTTCTTAAGATACTTTATCTGATACCTTGTTCAATACCAACCTCTATCTTTGGTTATTTTGTAATAACTGCAGTCTAAGATTCACAGCATTCTTTTTCAGAGAGAAAGGTACAATTTTGTATAATTTGAAGATCTGAACATTGGATGACTGACTATATTTAATCATGCTAAGCTTCAGAGAAAAGTCTGCCATTAAGATACATCTTAATTACTTTCATGGAAACTGTTATTAAGCCTCTTAATAAAAAAATCAAGTATGTCACCAAAAAACTGTATCAGGCAGTTTGACTTTAAATAATCAGAAGCTGAGTAGTCTTCAAAGGTGGCTTTGTCCAATACTCATGAGCAAATGAAAGTAAAGGTAATAGTGTATGTGTTCAGAAGGAAAAGAGCTTGACAGTGCACAAGTAATCAAGGCAGAAATTATTCTGAGAAAACAATATGCCACACAGATCAGAGCTCTTGAGAAAGAAGACATCGGGTCTCTGCTTGCCATTTGTGAATAAGGAAGATGTGTCACAGTCCTTCCTAATGAGTCTGATCCAGACAAAAGATTAAATAACTCATTTTGTTACCTCAGGCTGGGAAAACTGTAAAGGCCACAACACTTCAACATGCTTACGGCATATTGGGTTTGTATTGTCATATATATAGATGAGAAGATAACATTTTAAAGGGATAAATATGTAGTTGATCTAGATTTATTTGATTTGTACACATAATTAATGTCTATGTGGCCAGAGAGTCAGGAAGAGATGTAAACACAACATTGAGCCTGGAGGAGGTTTTCAGTACTCTCTAGGAAGAGCAGTAAGATGGAGTTTTGTCTATATTTAGAATTGTGACCCTTGACCAAGGTTTCCTAGGTGGAAATTAATTTAGCAGAAGCACGCTGGAATTAGGACAAGTAAATGAGAATAATAGCTTGCCCTTTAGTATGTCCTTTTTTTTCCAGATGTAAAATTAGTTTTCCTTTCTTTTTTTTTTTTTTTGTATTTCACTTCAGCATCATTCAAAAGCTTTGTGTGTGCTCTATTAACACTACCAGCTAGACTTTCCTGTTGTGATTAACACAGATGGCAAAAGCAAAACTAAACAGAATTCTCAAAGGCTGTAAGCACACTAAGTATATTTTAATTCATTTTCACCAGACAAGGAAAGCTTTATCACAAGCACAAGAAATTTTGCCTCAACAGAGCAGAATACTTCAGTACTCCAACAAGACATTTTGTGGCAGCAAATCAAAAAATATTGCATAAAACTACTAAAGCACAACAGAATTAAAACCATCTTTGAGTCCAAGTCAACTCTGATGCACTTCTGTGACACAAGTTTCTTTAGCAAGTTTGTTCTCCTCAGTAAGACATCTAATCATGTAGATATTGTAAAGAAGATTTTGGAATGAAAAATTCTGTGGCAATTTTATGAACAACTTCACACTCTTTTTCAAGGTCTATATAAGTTTTCTACTCTTTGAGCCTTTAATTTTAGTATCTACTAGCCGTAACAAAGAATCAGTCAGTTGCCGAAAGAATGGCAAATACGAAATTCAACTTGGAAATTCCATTGCAGCCCCTAAAATGGTATCTCATAATTTAAAGACTACATGCAAGTTTAGTAGCTGTTGGGTATCTCTATGGGCAAGATTTATGCAGTCCCATCTTCTCTATAATGTCACATTTTGGCCAATGCATTATAACTTTCAGTCAAGCATGCTGGCTAGCATTATAGGTAATTCAGTTGGATGTTACTAAATCATATTTTCTTTAGTTGAAAAGGCACAAGAATCAAAATCTTCAATTCCCATCCCAGGGATTTTTAGTAGGCCACAATGGATGAGGCTGGTGTTTTTAGTGTTTAATGCTCAGTGTTTCAGCTTTGCAGCACATACAAGAAGTGTGTCCCATTGCTAAGTTTAACGTTGTGGATTAGATATCTCTGGTCTTGCATCCTGATCATCCGTAGGTTCACAACATAACTTTGGGCAAGACCCTTTGAAATACAGTGATCTTGTTTAACTTCAGATGATGCAAAGTATACAATCTATATGAGATATCAAGATTTCCTCCAAACAGTGCAAAAAAAAAAAAGGTGTGCATCTCCGGAGAGATTTATTTTGTTCTAAAAGAGATTTCTAAGAGAGGCGGCAGCGGTACTAACTGACCTTGTACTCCTGATGCCTGCAGTGATACCAACTGACTGCAAATGGAGCTGAAAGTTCAGGATTTTGCTGAGCTTTGAACAGCTTGCATCAGGTAAAATAGATTTATCTATGCTCAGTGATCAAGCCACTAGACAAGGTGGGCACCCCTAGTGACTCTCCAGCAGCATGGAGTGCATGAGCTATCAGCAAAGCACGGCCAACTCAGCATGGGCGCAGGGATGGTGACTTCAGTGGGGACTGGCACCTGAGAGAGGATTCTTCTCTGACAACTTGCACAGCCCAGGCTACCACTACCACTGGCAAACCATGTCTGGTTCTTAAAGGCAGCTCATTCAGGTGTTCCTGAGCTCCAGCTACATCAGCAACAGCAGTGCAGAAGGCAGTGTGAGTACTAAAGCCACTTAGGAACCTTTGTCCTTGTGCTTTATTTCTCCACCTCACTCCCCTTGTTTAATGCATATTCTGAACACAAAATGTAAAAAAAAAATAGACATTAGGAAATGCAGTAACTACAGAAATAACATAATGGTAATAAACCTCAAAAAAATTCTCCAATGTCATTTTATTACAATGTTTTTATATAGAGACGCTTCAAGAAAACAAGGTATTTTTTCACATCCTTAGCCACGTTTGTTAAAAATTAATAAAAAGCTGTTTAAAACATAAATAACAAAATGAGAATGTACTCCGATGAGACATCTATTTCACATATATTTCTGGTATTTGATACGAATATTTGCTTTAATCATCTTTTTCTACTGAAGATTTTTTAACAGTATTTAGGGCAATAGAAATGTCATGATCATTTCATTTCTACAGAAGAAGATAAAAGAGAAGTACTTTAGCAAGCTTCGGTTTTGTAGCTAAAATTCAAAACTATGGGATTTTTGGCACTCTATTATATGAGAAATTGTTGAAATCATGTAGTTAAAGACCATTGTAATGCATATACACCAGAGGGCAGAGTAAAGGGATATTTCCTGGCTTTGAGTGCACAATGCAGCAACAGGACAGTTAATGGGGAACATAATATTTTTTGCATTTAACAGAGTATCTATAATTCAAGTCGTTAGTAGCTTCTTCCTAATTGCCTTGTTGCCAGTTGTCATCAGATGTTAAGCTAAAGACAGAATGAAGTTTAACAGAAATGTGCTGCTGCAATAAGGAGGAATATGAATTGCCCTTCGTCATAACTCAGTAAATCAGAGCCAACCATGAAGTACTTGACTGTGTCATGCTCTATCCAGGCCTGTCTCAGCAGAGTAAGAACTTCAGGAACTTTCCAAAACAATGTTGCTTATTTATTTATCTATTTGGGGGTTTTTTTGTTTGAAGGTTTTGTCTCTTTGGAGGTTTTGTCTGTTTGTTTGTTGGGGGCTTTGAGGGTGCTTTTGTTTTTTGCTTTTTGTGGGGTTTTGTAGAGTTTTTGTTTGTTTTTGTTGTTATGTTTTGGTTTTTTGTTTTGTTTCATTTCAGGTAAAAGAGAATGAAAAAAGTTCAGGCTATTCCTGAAGTCTTATTTCCTAGCTTGCTTCCAACACAGAGTGGTGCTTAATACTTCAAGTGGCAGCCAACGCATCCCAGCTGATAGAGGATTGATAGTCTGCAGATGTAAAATCTAAAATTTTAAAATCCACATTTCTAAACAGGCTTGGGATAGCCTCATGTCCAAATCAATTAACTCTTTGGCAATTATTTTTTAAATTATTACTCTGTTTAGAGAAAAATTTAAGTCAATTTATCTTTCTTCTGTTGAATATCTGTATTCCTGGAAAATTAATGTGAGTTGTTCAGGAAAGTAAATAGGAATCTGATTCAGAAGGACCAGCAGAAAATAAAGGAACAATTCCTTAATGTATTATTAAAAATTTCATGTAAAGGGTTTGCCTACAATAGTAAAAATAAAATTTAGCAGTAGAACAAATCTCTCTTTCAAAAACAGCTGCCTTATGACTGAGGGAATGAGAGAGGAACTGCATTTTTGAAGAGAGTCTGAGCTGTGATCTCAAAGTCCCAGTTATATTCTCTCCTTATAGTTGACTAATGCAAAATCTTACATCTGAATGCACTTTAGTTTAGGATGAGCAGTTTAGTGCTCATAGCTCTTCAAAAATATTAGTATATGCTCTTCTGTTCTTGTCCTAGATAATGTAAAATTGAATCTGAGCAATTAAAGGTGTTTTCTAGAGCTGTAATAACTTCATTTTAATATCATTGCATTTTTGTTACCTCAGTTGTTTCTAAGCTTTTACTAATTTAAACTGAATGTTCTTGACATGACATTTCCCTTGATATATACCTGTTTGTTAGAGGCACCTGGTCAATTATTTAATTGACATAAGTTGTATTTTTACTTAATAGGAAAGAACATCTCCACTGTCTACTGTCATGTTACATCAACTAACTTGTGTGAGAATTGGGAGTGATTTCCTCAGTTCTGCAAATATTTTTCCATGTTTGATTCTGCTTTTGAAAAGCATAATAAGTTTTGTGCATGTGGGCATACATGTATGTACAGAAACTTTGTCCAAATTTGAAACACCAAGTCTGGTGTGAAGCCCATTGCAATCACGGCTACTTTATGCATTTTTTCAACTTCTTTGTAAGCAGTCCTATGTAATTTATTCTGTAACAAAATTTTGAGGTCCATAGAAGAGTGATCTTTTGTTTCTGTGTAGATACGTTGCTGGTATTTTTTATCTCAAGATGGTTACCTCAGAATCTCCCAAACTGTAAATGATCATCCTGATGTTCAGACTTTGTAGTAAATACTGTTGGTTCTTCACTGAGAGTGTAAGCTAAATTTGAGATAATAATTTTGTCTCCATAGGACATCATTTAGAACACCAAGGATGTGACTCAAACGGCTGGTTGATTTAACAAAAGGGTGCATGAGATCAGAATGACAAATTAATTTGGGCTAAGTTAAAAGCCATTCTTTTAATTTTTGTCATAAAATAGGATGGCTTGGGTTGGAAGGGACCTTAAAGATTACCTAGTTCCAACCCCTCCACCATGGGTATGGACAGCTTCCACTAGACCAGGTTGCTCAAACCTTGAACAATTCCAGGGATGGGGCATCCACAGCTTCTCTGGGCAACTTATGCCTGTGCCTCACCACTCTCACAGAAAATGATATCTAACCTGAATCTACCCTCTTTTACCCGTCCTCTTATATCAACATCTGCCCACATAGAAGGTTGCTCTTTCTCTTTAATAAGCCCCCTTTATGTTCTGAAAGGTGGCAATGAAGTCTCCCTGGACCCTTTTCTTCCCTAGACTGAACATCCCAGATCTCTCAGCCTGTCTCCATAGAAAAAAAAGATCAGGGGCTCCAGCCTTCTGATCATCTTTGTGTCTCTTTACATCAAAATGAGGGTAAGATAACCTTATCTTTTCAGTCCCTTTATTTTAAATGTACAGGACTCTTACAGATTTTGCCTTTCAAAACTCTACAACTTTTATAGGTTTCACAGAAAATGTAAGGATTACATTGGAGTCCAAAGTCTCCACTACCACTGAGTACACTATGTTAAAAATTGAAACAGTGAACATTTTTCTATAAGAAATTTTCTTTCTATGCAATTTCACAGAAAACAAATACAGCATCAGGAGGCAGAAGGAAAACTTCTCAGTTCCAAAATGTCGTTCTGTTCTGATAAATTTTGCCTGACAGTTTGGTATAGAAATATGAGAGATGTTGCAATTCCATATGTTTATATTCAGAAATGGATCTTAAAGTAGAAAAATATTTTTTTATTAAAACCGAGCAACATTACCATTTCACCCTGTCTGCCCTGCTTCCCAGTAAAGGAAAACAATGTTTCAAGGTAGGTTTAGCATAAAATAACCTATAGTCAGTTTTTATCTCTGCGAATTTCAGGATAAATTTCTTTAGAGTTCGGCACCACTTTGTGTATGAGTGTGTTTTTGGACTTGTGGTTTTTATCTAAACACAACCATTGTACATATAATTTTCTTACATCCTATGTGGACCACAAATTGAAAAACTGGTCTCAAATAAATCACTAGTGAAAAGTGCTGTGGTATGAAATTCAATAGAAGGAGCACTTCTTTTCCTAACCTGCAGGCCAGAAGTAGAGACAAGAAAGACAGAAAAAAAATACCCCAATCAACTACAAAGTGAATAGCACTCACAGGACTCACAGATGAGAATAAATGAAAACAAAATGGCCTACACTACATTTTATCAATACATCTCAGCACGTGGAAAGTGACACATGTATTTATAGCAAGCAGTCCTTTTCTGTTTTCCACCAGGTTTTATGACCAATTATATTGCATAGTCACAAGTGTTGAACTGTCATAAAGTATGAGTCCAGACCTGAGAAATAAAGTACACTGCTAGTTTACACTTTGGCTAGGCCAGAGGAGGTCTTCTAAGCCTTTTCAAAAACTGCAGGATAAGAATCAAGCCCTGCTTTCTAGAATTTCATACTATTCCACCTCTATCAGCTTTCTGCCATTACATTAGGTTTTCCTGGACTGCTGGCATGCAGGGACAACCTAGAAAATCTGAGAGGCAGCACCATCTCCCTTGTGTGCACAGTGTCACTGTGCATGTGGAGAGTTCTCTCCATCTGTAACCAGGTCTCCAGTCATTTAAACAACACAATTAAAACAGAGATGGCTGGGCAAGGGAGAAGGAGGATCTACTTCAAGCTTTCATGTATACTTTTAAATTCACATTAGGCCTACTGGGCACCATCCTCCTTTTTCTGCAGCGCTACTGCACAGTTCTACTTTGCAGGCAAGGAATATCAAAAGCAGAAAGACTCAAACAGCAATTTCTTCAGCAATCTCTCCCTAATATCCCATCACCAAAAAAAAAGAGAAAGCCTATGGAAAGCTAAGTGATTCTGTTTCAATCCATTATAACACTGAATGGCAACTCACAGGCAGCCAGTGTAGTAGGTGGTCCTCAGGGAGTAACAGAGGCAAAAGAAAAGGCACCCAAGTGAATGTTTAATTCTTCTTCCAGCTTTTCTGGTATGCAAATGGACCATAAAAAGTCTGGAATCTCAGATGTGTTCCACTTGGGTTAAATAATTTTCCCACTAAAAAAAAAAATCAAATAAAATTGTAAACACTCATGGAGCAAAGAATCACTGCTGTTTATTCAGAGGCTTATGGAATAACATCAATATCTTGCTCAGACTTAAGGACCCCCTGCATTCCTCTCTCAAAAACATTAGAAAGAGAAGAAAAGACAATGATTTTTAGAGACAAGAGCCAGACTATTCTTGGCAATTACAGTAAAATTACAGTCAAAGTGGGAAAATTTATTTCAAGTGCACAATGTAATTGTATGATTGCGTTGATGTTAAATGACATTATTTTGTCTTTATTGTATAATCAGTTTATATTTAGGTTGTGGGTAGAGAGGAAATGCAACCTTTTTGTAATATCCTTTATTGAATACATTCATCGAAAAAGCCCAGCCCAGATTCTGGCAGCCCTCTTAAAGGTCAGTATAATTATTTTTAACACAATCACAATATTTATTGTTAGCACCACTAAACTGAGAATCAGACTGGCCCTCTTACTGCTCAGTATCTCAGACTGTGCCTTCTCAAAGAAAAAGAGATGATCTTTGCACATTCCTGAAAGGCTGGTGACTGGGGGAGCCAAGGCTGAATGGAGCCTTGCTCTACAGTCTTGAGGATTAACACCACTCCCTGTACCCTATCAGGGTGGCAGTCCATTTGAAAGCACTAATAGCCTGCAGGCTATTGCTATGAACAGCATGCTTCAAATACAGATTTCAAAGCTCTTTACAAAGGATTACCATTATCTGCATTTTACATATAGGAAACAAAAATATTTGAGGAGATATTCTCTGCGGATGACAACAGGAGAAGAATCATCTCCTCCTTAGTTATCATCCATACATTTTCTGTTAGGCTAGCAACTTGAAAGCTGCTGGAAGCCCACTGGAAAAAAAAAAAAACAAAAAGTAATTGGATGTTTTTAGTAAACAGGCAGTTTCCAGCATATTCCAGTGCTGCAGAGAGAAAATGATTGACTGAGTTTAGTGAACTCATATTAATTTACATAAGTGAATTTGACTGTTGTATACAAAAGCTAAAGCAATGATTAGTTATAAATTTTGTTATATGTAGTTTCTTTATAAAAAAGAAAATTTTTCCCCTGAAATCTATGTGTTCTCAAGAGGAAGTTTTGTTCAAATGTAGTTACTGAAGTCAGAAAATCACCTTTATAAGAAGTGTCTGGAGTACACCTTAGCCTTGGAGAGTAGGTGTCCTCTACAGCAACTTCAAGGAAATAAACACCTGTTTAGAGATTAATTTTAGGTCTAACCTGAGGAAGGAAGAAAGCTAACTATGAACATAACTTTCTCTAGGAAAAAGCCATGACAACATAAAATCTTTTTTGTGCTGGTGAGGTAATGCTTTAGGTGATCTCCTAAGTCTTTTCCACCTCTAGCATCTGTACTTGTGAGAATTTCCAAGGAAACTTGTATTCCAGTACTTCAAATAGGCCACAGGAGTCAAGAGGAAGTGGAGCATTTTCTTAATTTCTCTTTTATTTTTTTTTAATGCAATGAGCAAGATACCTTGTTCTTCAATAATTTTTTCAACTATTTAATTTTTTCTATTTCTAGAGAACAGCTTTACAGTTTATTGACAAAGACAAATTGAAGGTGCAATGCATATTTTTGCACATCCCTTTAGCATTGAAACACATGAACAGCTGTGCTATAGGTTTCACTCTCTTTCCTTTTTCTATTTTGTATACAAAATAAAAGGGTGTTTGTCACATAACAGTTGCCATAATGGAAAATGACAGCACAGAGGTGGAAATGTCATTGTATTACCATGGCAATAGACAAATAGTGCTTATTAGTGGTAGTTTTAAGGTTTCACTCAAGTATTGGAAGCACTTTTTAGTTCTTTCTTCTTATGCAAACATATTTTAGTGATTTTTGGCTGGCTTCATCCTTGCTGGCTCAGTGGGGTGCAAATTAAATGGCAGTTCTGTGGGCCAGGAAGGTCTCCTGCTCTGTTGAGAAATAAATCACCTTGTGATGACAGATTTCATTTCCAGTGCCACCCCTTCCCTCAGTCATGGCACAGAATGGTATCCCTATTTTCAGTCCAAGGAGCATATATTCATGTATCCCCACTCCTGAGCCATTCAGCTTTCTGAAAGCCTAAAGCAGAAGTGAACTTACTCCCTTTACTTACCACATCTGACAGAATTAAAACCAACGCTGTAACTTTTACTAAGTAATACTTGGGCTACGTTTTAATTGGCATACTGTCCAAATCAAGACAGATGCTTATTTAACACACTGGCATCTTAAATAATTACTTGAACTTCTGAATTGCCTATGCTTACATTGATCGCACTTAAATGATTTTCTTAAGTGAAATGTAAATTATCCTATAATTACAATTGTAATTGAGGATTTATCATAAGAATTAGAATAACGTAAGAGCCTTGGAAAAAAAATGATCCTACTGTAAGGCAGTTAAATTAATTAGGAGGCCAAAGAGTGCTGTGATTTGACTTAGATTCTGTAGCTAATATTCTATTAATATTAATTTCTCCTTAAGAAATGTTCCTGTTTTATTTTCACCAAAGCCAATAAGGTTAATTGTTGGGCATTTAGTACATATAAAGTAATTTCTAGTTTTAAAGGTTCACTAGAATAAATTAAGCAATTAAGTACCACACAGCCACTTACTTCCTCCAACCTGGTGGGGAGGAGAAGGAGAATTAGAAACAAAAGGTAAACCTTATATATTAAGAGCAATTTATTAATTGAAACAAAATGTTGTAATTACCAATAATATTAGAACTAGAAAGACTAATTATAAAGAGAGGGAGAGAGAGCAGTAGACTCCGACAGAAACAAGTGATACACAACACAGTTGCCCGCCACTCACTGACTCAGCCCATCCATGAACAGCAATCAGCCTCTTCCAGCCAACACCCATATACTGGGTGTGATGCTCTGTGGTGTGGAATATCCCTTTGGCCAGTTTGGGAGCTCCTGTCCTGGCTACATTCTGTGCCAGCCTTCTGTGCAGCTCCTCACTAGTAGAGCAAGAGACAGTCAAAAATCCTTGACTCAGGGTAAACATTTCTTAGCAACAACCAAAACATCACTGTTTATTAACATTATTCTCATACTAAATCCAAGAAACCCAGCACTGTACCAGCTACTAAGTAGAAAAGGCAGCCCAGATCAGATCAGGGCAGGCTCTTAAGGTAAATTTTTCCTGCATGTATGAAATCCCAAGGAAAGGAACAGTACAGCATCAGTTGTGATGGAAACATCTAATCATAGAGTTGAAAGAAGTCTCAGACATTTAGAAAGTGTTAATTACCTCAGCCAGAATCAATTATCTATCACACCTGACCAGTTTGTCCAGCCTGCTCTTAAAATCTTCTAGTGATAAAGACTCGTATCTACTTCCATTCTGGTATTTCAGAGCCTTGGCAAGTTTATTCTAATATTCCATCTGAACCTCTCTTGCTTGAGATACGTCTTGTTTCTGCCACCATGGGGACAGAGCACAGAAAAGTCCTTCTTTACAGCAGCCCTCACATATAAAAGTTTGTTACCATATCACCCCACAGTCCTCCTTCCAAGAGGCTAAACATCCCTATATTATTATTGACTCTCCCCTTGCATGCCAAGGTCTTGGTTGTGGTGGGCATGGAGGGTAAGGGTCAGGGGATGCAGAGGGGGTGCTGCTGGGCGGCTTCTGTGAGATGCCAGAAGCTGCCCCACTGTCCAACAGAGTCAGTGCCATCAGCCTCCAAGACAGATCTGCTGTCTGCCAAGGCTGAGCCCATCAGCAATGATGGCAGCACCATTAGGATAATGGGGGGGAGGGCAACAACGGCACAGCTGCAGCAAGGAGTGAGAGCATGTGAGAGGAAGGGCCCTGGAGAGACCAAGGTCAGTGCAGAAGAACAGAGAGGAGGAGATGGCCCAGGTGCTCAAGCTGAGATTCCCCTACAGCCCACTGTGAAGACCATGGTGAAGCAGCTGTGCCCCTGCAACACCTGCAGCCTGTGGAGGATTTGCTCTGGTGAGCTGTAGGATAAGGGAATACAGGTGACCTTGCCCCAGTAAGTAACAGCTGTGTTAATTACCCAACACAGCCTCGCCCCTGAGGAGTCACAGCTACAGCCAATAAAGATAAGTGTGATAAAAGGGAGTGGGGTAGGTAGTAGGAAGAGAATTCTCATGGAGGTTCATGAAGAAGAAGGGTCCTGAAGGGAGAGAATCACTGCTGTGAGGTCAGTCTGGGTCTGCAGTCAGAGCAGTTGTTAGAAGCTGCAGTCAAAGCCTAGCTGGGTAAAAGCTGCAGTCATGGTTTAGCAGGAAATACCCAGCAGTCAGAGGCTGCAAGGGAAACCTGCAGTAGGAGCTTGCTGCAGCCAGAGTTAGTGAATAGTTGCAGTCAGGCTGGCTAAGCTGTAAAGAGGAATAAACCAGGACCCTTTTCATGCTGTGATAAACAAGAAGCCTGTGTTTTGGTTCATTTCTACCCTCTAACAAGAGGGCTGCTGTAACAGTGAACAGGTGGATGTACCTGAATGATACTGCACTGGGAAATACAGGAGCCTCCCTGGGAAGCTGGAACACAATCCTGACAGGACCTGTGGACCCATGGAGAGAGAAGCCCCTGCTGGAGCAGGTTTGCTGGCCAGACTTGTGACCTCACAGAGGATCCACACTGGTGCAGTAGTAAAGGCCTACACCCCACAGAAAGAACCTATACTATTGCAGTTCATAAAGAACTGTAGCCTGAAGGAAGGTCCCATAGTGGAAAAGATCAAGGAGGACTGTCCCCTGTGGATGGAATTCCAAAGGGGTTCCAGGGGAAGAAATTGAGGAGGGAGGAGCAGCAGAGACAATGTTTGATGAAGTGACTGCAACCCCTATGCAACTTACTGAGAAGAGGTAGAGAAATCCAAAGCAAAGTAGATCCCTGGAAGAAGGGAGGAGTGACGGGAAGGTGTTTTAAGATCTGGTTTTATTAGTGAGAAATCCAATTAATTTCCCCAAGCTGAGTCTGTTCTGCCCATTAGAGTAATTGGTTTCCCTGCCATGAATCCGTCATATTTCTGACCTCTGCCCATCTAAGAAGGGGCATGATTAGAGCAGCTTGGAAGGAACCCAATGTCCAGCCAGGTTCAACCCACCACATCCCTCAACAACATCTTAGAATGTCTAAATTCATTGTTCTTCCAAATACTTTGCCTCTTTCTTGAAAAACATATACCCCAAACTGGGTTCAACATGATGCCCTACTAGTTGGCTACATTAAACTTTTAAGATTTTTTTTTAGTTAATATGAGCAATCACGCTTAGAAGATTTTCTTTCTCTTCATCACTAGATTCTTCCTCTCCTTTTCTTTGGATTTAATGCATAAATAGCTGTCAATATTCCAGTGTGATATCTGGTCAACATCTGAAAATATACTAATGGGGCAGCATGTTCTCAGTGCAAGCTGTGAGCTAATGAGTCAGTTTTAAAACTGAAATTTGTGTAATGGGCTTGGAGATCTTGACCTGCATAAATGGACAACTAACAAAATTAATTATATTAAACCAGAAGAGTAGTAAGTTTATCAAGATCAAGTAGCAAATTAAAAATCAAGTTCCAAGTAGAACAGAACCTTTGGATGGTTCTACTCACAGATGATGGGTAACATCCCAGTAACTAGTTTTTCATACTAATGAGGCTAAAAACCTTGAAAGAACCAATTAGAAGTAAATATCCTAAAAGTCAGTGAAGTAGTAATCAAAATAAGGAATTAGAAACGTTCTCAATATGAACAAAAGTTCAGTCACAACTGAATGAACGACCTTTGAGGCAATGGGGATTGAAAGTCCCCACAGGTCCTTGCAATCAACAAAGATTCTGATCCACTTCCCACAGTAAAGGCCTTAAATAACACACCAGCTTATAATTTGATTTTTTTTTCACCTCCTTGAAATAAATACCTGCTGATTTTGTTTAGTTTTGAAGAAGAAATTATAAAATAAAAATTTGTTATAAGAGGGTTATTTCTCTAGTATGAGTCAGAATCCTCCATCCCAAAACCCCAATTACAGCAACTAGTCTGAAAAAATATTGTATTGTTAATTCCAATAATCCACTTAATAAATCTAAATTTCAAATAAAATATTGATTGACTTCTGTGATAACAGATTTTGAGATCTTCAGAGGAGTCTATATCAAAGAACAACAGTTTTAAGCTCTTTTCAAACTCTCAAGAATGTAACACTTTGCGTACATTCAAAAATAATAGCAATTTTACCTTTGCTGAGACTTTGGTGATTTCTCACAGGTCCTTTGTCCATCATCATCTTTCACTCCCACACACTGCAAAACTTTGTGGTCACACAGTCCCTGCTGCTAATGCCAGGGAAACTTTCCCACCTTCAGCCCTGAGTCCTACCAGGTGCATGTTGCAGCTCTGAGAATGTTCCCATCTGGGAATATTTTAAAGCAATTGCTTCAATAAGCACTATCTCTCATCAGCTGCTAAAAGGTTTCCACTCTGCCCTCTGCAGCATATTTCCCTCATGGAAAGGGACCACTGGAGTCAGTACTAAGTGCAGCTTTGCCTCTGGACTCCCAAGGGTGGCATATGAGACCATGGGAAGCATTGGGAATTCACTTTCCAAAGCCTGATGAGAAGCTAATGTGGCCCCACAAGGGGGAACTCAGACAATTTTTTCATTCTGAAGGCATGGATGTGAGTATTCAGATGTGAAATGTGTGCTGGTCTGTCCTAATAACCAGTGGTCATGCTCAGCTGCAGCAGTTTGATTTCTCTTGGAGGTGGGGATTAATCACTGAATAAATTAGAACTCTGTGTTTTAATACAATGCCAAGAATGATGGGTCCTGTCTCTGGCTTCAATGCAGTGCCTTTGTCTTGCTCGGCTGCTACTTCAGGCACTGAAGCTGCTTTCACTGGCTGGTAATTTGTCTAGAGCAAGATACTCTGAGGCGTACAAGGACTCAGAATGACCCTTGAAGGATTCCAAGGCAGGAACAGCAAACACTTCTCCGCCTCTCTGTTGGAAGTCACACTCCCTCAGGTCTGAGAATTATGCTCCTTTTGTTTATTAAGAGAGAACGATTTGTTTGACAGAGACCTCACTTCACTGACACCTAACACTATTGATATTTGGTAGATTGTCATTGTGGGGAAGTATCAGAAAAACAGTTAAAAGGGAATTAGCAGTTGTGGAAGGATACCACAAGGCACTAGAAATAGTATTTATTAGTTCTCAGCAGCTGATTTTCTTCAGGGCCAGGAGAGTGAAAAGTCTCTGTAATTACTAACTACAAATATTTACATTTGTAATTACAAATTCCTTTTAATTGTTGATAGCAGTTTAGATACTTGATGTAGAGGAAGTAAAAGATAGAGGGAATAAGATCAGTCACTATAGCCAGCTCTCACTCTCCCATCCTAAGGGAAAACAAGCTTCTGTAAACACAGGGGCAGTACAAGGACAATTTAGCTACAAAGCTAAAAACTTTCAAAATGTTGAAAATAAACCAGCATTTTGTGGTATCAAGCTCATTTGAAAAATTATAAAATAGCACCACAGGTTCCTACAGAGAAGACTGTAGTTCATCTGTATATAAGCAGGTGGTTTGGTCCACAGAATAAGCGTGCAGGTTCACCAGGCAAAAAACTCATATTTGCAATGAATTTACCTTCCTTGAAAATCCCCTTAGCACACATAATTCAGTCACTCATCTGCCATTTGCTTTCTTCTCCTTGCAAACTCTTAGGCAGACAAAATCCCAGCTTTGAACTAGTAACACATCTTGAATGCCTTAGAAACACAAAACCACATAACTACTGAAAGAAAGTGTTCTGCTTCAGGAAGATACCCTACACTTAGGAAAGGCTATTACATTTTACACATACAAAACAAACCAAAATACTTTTGAGCGTGGAAAAGTTATGAATTAAAGTATTTAAACAAACAAAAGGGATTCTGTAATTCTGGTTTTAAAATGAGTGGAATTTCTGAAGAATACATAAAGTAATAAAATAGTTCAAACACTAATAATCTCTTATTTCTCTGGAACATAAAGATGAGCAGAATTCCCATCTGGTTAAGGTAGAAAACATGGGGATGGAGAGAAACACTAATTATACATTAGCTCAGTTAAACTAATTCATGTGGGACTGCATCACATGAATAGATGAAATAAATGTTAGTATTTTAAATGATGGAAGAACTCGTAAACATGTAATCATTTTAAACCCCTCTCTGTGATAGGTAGCCTGGATTTGTAAATGCTACAGTAAAAGTGAGACTTTAAAATAGATGAGACCTGGCCAACCTGCATATAGCTGATGGTTTGATTTCAACAGTAATTAAATTGACCATAAAATCATCAGAAAAACAGTGTAAATATCAACTGTCAACAATACTCCTGGGGAATTTTTCAAAAAATGAAGCAGTGAGTATTTTGGGGAGAAAAAAAAATAGTTTAGTTACATAGAAAGATAAATTAAGTCAATAGAATTGAGGTGTTTGATTATGCCAAAATGGAAATAACTTTGACATTAAATAATGATAATAATTAAGAGATTCTGCTTCAAATCTTTAACAGGCATAAATCCTACAGCTCTAGCAAATTTGAGGATAGATCATGGCTAGGTAGATCAGGGTTAGGGATCTAAAGTTCAAAATTTGTTTTTGGAAGAAAGTAAAGCCCTACTTATACTGCTCTTATCGCAATAAATATTGTTTTGCTCTTCAGAGAGTTCTCATAATTCCAACAAATTGCTTACGAAACAAAATAATATTCAACAAGCTGAAACGTCAGCATTTAGAAGAAATTAGCACTTTTGAGCAAACTTGATAGTGGAATGGCAGCTTTTGTGTCCACACACAAAGCTGCTGCTCCTCTCTATTCCTGAGGTCTAAAGAAGGTGCTATACATACTGTATCTAATTCAAAAGCTGTTAACATTCTTTTCACCTAGAAAGACAAACATGTTTCTGGATTTTTAATAAATGCCCTATTTCACTAAATTAAATCAAAGCAAATTATCATAAATGGGTACTTTTAGGATAGGAAAGATGCATTACTATGAATACCTTTTTTGGCTACGTGTTTAACTTACAGAACTTGTCCTCCGAGAGTGCTTTCAGTAATTTCTTTCAGGGTGTCCTGTTGTAGAATGCAAGTGACTCCATCAGGATATGTAGGTTAGCACTAAGGATATCAGCCAGACTTGATATTCAAAGTGAGTCTGTTCTCTCCTTCAAAATTGTGTCTGTGCAACATGGCATAAACAACAGACTTGTAGCTCTTGAGAGCCCCACAGAGAGGTTTTGTAATAATCTTCCAAATTTGATTATAGATTCAATGTTTGTGTAATTTATGGTTTAGTTAGAATGTCTTTTAGAAAGACATCAAATCCTGATTTTGAAAATATAGGTAATGGAGAATACGTGACTTTTTTTATTAGATGATCCCACAGTCAGTTATCTTCACCTTAAGAAAAATAAATCTACATTCAAATAGGGACTGAACTTCAGAATTTGAAATAAGTTGTTCCATTGCTTTGGACTTCCTTTTGATCTGCATTTTTATTGTTTGCTTAGGCAGGATTGAACCAACATGTTGCCACAAGCGAAATTCATCCAGAGAAATTCTTGCATTTCCCACACAATCCTTTTTTCCCCCAAGAAAATGGCTCTTGTGCAGGTACTTGCCAAGGACTAGTGTGAACCCCACTGATACCTCATGCAAGGCAAAGGCAAGGCAAGGGCACATTTGGCCATGTAGGACTTAGAGTATCTGCTGTGTCTCAGCAGTGGCACAAAGCACCATGAGTTATCTCTCTGCACCCCCCTAACCAAAGGGACAGAGGCATGGGGCACACAGAGCAGTGACACACCATTGCACCATCAGTACCCACAGGGATTTGGAGAGGAACATTCCTGCATAAAGGGTTGTCTCTGTGTCCAGGCACGTTGTGGAGGTAGGGAAAGGAGCACATGTTATATGGGCAGGTGTGAGATATGAAGGAGAGGGAGAGAGATGGGCTTCCTCCGCAGAGCCAGCTTCAAGAGAGCCAGCGCATGTGGCTGGTGCTGCTGTCAGCATGTCAGAGACTGAAATATCATTGTTAATTGCTAAAACAATGTTAAGAAGGTCCTTTTGCCCATGATGGGAAAATTGTATAAAGAAGCTACAACCACCAAAACTCACCCCTCCCTGAAGATGCCTCCTGACTAGAGCTTTGGACTGTGAGTTAAGGTGAAAGGAACCTGAGATAAAGGGGACACCATTATTATCTCAGGTCTAGGGAGAAATAAACAAGGCTGAGGGAAAAAAAATGTATCCACAAGTCAAACCCAACAGCTGTCCTGAAAATCAGCTTTGGATAGGTTCAGGATGGGGGAGGCCAAAGCCCACAGGCTCATCTGCTGAGGCCAGGTTTGCACAGCCTCCCCCCTCCAGCAAGCCAAGGGGGAAGGAGAAGAGTTTTGGGTGTGTGGCACAACCTCTGCTCAGAAGCAGCGAACTCCCATCCTCCATTACACAAACTGGCTCAGCTGTAAACCCCCCCACACTCCCAAAAGGCCACATCCACGGGACATTTATGTGAGGGGCAGCTGAGGGGGTGTCATAAACCATCAAAGACTGCCAAAGCACTCCCCAGACTCATTCCTGAGACCTGGCACCGGAGGACTGCATGTGATGCACAATGATGCAAGAGATGCAGAGATTTGCAAGAGATTGTGTCAACTCCCCCACTCCAGGGGAGGTACCTGGGTGTTCCCACTTGGTTTGAACATATATTAATCCATGACACTCTATTTTTTGGGGGGGACCCTCACCAGTAAGAAGACCAGATGGAGAGAATCAATGGGACACCACTGGGATCCACAGAGTAGTGATATTTTCTACATAATCTGTCTCTGTTACTCTCTTTCTCTCCCCTCACCTCTTTTCTATTTCTTTCTCTCTCTCTCTCTGTCTCTCTCTCATTTACTGTTAAATAAAAACCATACCACTGACTTCGGAATATGGTCTCATTTGCAACTTATTTCGGGCAGAGGCATCACTCTAAAAATAATAATAACTGGATCATGAAACCATGTCAGTCAGCAGAGAGGGCTCAAACTCATTTCCATCACAGCCCTTCTGGGAAGGGAGACTTCCTTTAGCAACACTCACAATGTCTATTTCAGTGTGTATTACAGGTAACAACTGTAGCACTGTGTCACCCAAAAGGAAGGAAAGTACTGGTGCTGACTTGCAAGTGGAAAAAAATTTTACCATTGTTTTCACAGCTTGTTGTGATTGAAATAACTACTCAGTGTTTTTCCTGGAAATTTCCAATGTGTTTATTGAAGAAAAAACAGTTAAATAGCTTAGATGGGTAGGAATCTTCCCACTCTATTGCTTCCAATTATTTACTTTCCTAGCTAGATCTTCTTCCCTTTATTGCTCAGGTATTTACCTGACAGCAAACAGCAGTTTTGGCTTATGTACAGCAGATAATGCATGTTGACTCCACTTCTGACAAATTAATGATGCATCTTTGGTAAGACACTATTTTCTGAATATTCATTTTCTCAGAGGGATTGGATTCTTTCTTCTGACTTAGCAGCCTTTGTTCAAAACCACCAACTACCACTATTATAATCTAATAAACATTATATTGGGAAGTGAGGGTTTAACCAATTCTAACCAATTCTGTCAACACCCAACTGACTAAAAGAAACTCACAGAGCTGTGTGAGATAACAAAACATTTTAAATGCTATTAACTTGGGACCTTAGAATGTCTGCTGCCAATGAAGGAAAATGGCGTGTCTAAATAGCTGTAGAAAGAAAGTGTGGGTGGGGGGAGGGAGAGCTTCAGAAATTATAACTAACTTCGTGAACTAAATCCCAAACAGTATTGTAATTTTGTAATAGATCTGAAGCGGAGAAAAAAATGTGTAAAAACATCTTAATGAGCATTTAAACACAGAGTCCCCAAAGCAAGAACTGAATCGACAAGGGCAAGTCTCAGTGAGCCAAATCTTACTGACACCTTGCTGTCTCTTAAATTGAGATGACAAGCTGTCTGCCCTAGGGAGAACAGCGAGCCATGAGCTGATGAAAGCAGGGAGATATACCAGATATAACTATGCCACCATGTTCTAATCTCTTCTGATGAGTATCTCAGCTCTATACCCCTTGGATTTGCAGAGGTATCTCTAATTTGCAGCCTGTTCAAATGTTGCCCTTAATGCTTCTTTTGCCTTTGATTTTCAGGAGTTTATAGTAGATCATATGGGTATAAGTTATTTACTTAAGTGAAGAGGTATTTAGTTGTTTTGCAACATAGATACATTCTTTAAAGAATTTTCCAAAGCACTTACACAGATAACTGCCAATGTGTGCCAGAAAGCATAAAGTTTTTCATTATCTTGCGACCTATACATTTGTTTAAAAATCATTGGACTACATGCTTGCTGAGGTCACTTAACACCACACACAGTGAGCTCTGTTTGAGGAATTAAGTCTCGAGTGGGCTGTGGGTTTTTTTTTGTAGCTGCAACAATGTGAGGGAACTGGATGCAATACTGAAATGGAGATGCTAATGAACCTCCTGGTGATAAATCTTTTAGGCCAGCTGGTCAGTTAGTCTCATTTCAAGTTGTTCTGCATATTCACCAACCTTTCAAAAATGATACAAACAGGACATGTTTGAAAATAAAGACATATAGTCACTACAGTAGCCTTAATCCCACAAACCTCCTTGTAGCCTAGTACATCACTGGGCTCCAGAGCAATTGTAAATACAAATCCCACCCAGGCATAAATAAATCTGAATCGTCTTCAGAGAATAAGCCTAAAACTCAGTTCATGCCCATTCCCCATGTGCTGCAAAGTCTGTCTCCTAGTATAAAAGAAACAGTGAAATTGTTCAGGCAATTTGAACCATTAGTCACTAGACCACTGATTCAAAACCCCATGAAGATTCAGCAGAATGAAAGAATTAATAACTTTATCTTGAAAGCTCATTTTGACCATAGTTGTTTACAAAAGCAAACCTTCAAAGGCAAATATTGGCGTACTTCAGTTGGTTTTGATCCTCTATAAAAATGATTTATAATTTTGATTTCTATTTCAAATGCTTAAAAATGCTCATTATGAAAATAAATATAGCTCAGCAGGATCTTCACACAATATGTTGATTACAATTCTATGGTATTTATTTAAGACTGAGAGAAATGTCCCTGGCATATTGCCAGTATCTTTCACTAGTGTCTACAGTCAGTACAGAGTCTGCATAACTGCAGAGGTTAAAAAGGCTAAATTTGGGTACATTTACTTGCTGCTTTAATTATTGAGGAGAAGACAGTTGGTCACTAGTGGCTGATAACGTTCCTACTGTTAAAGGCCATTTTATCTCATACAGTAATGAGAAACCTAGCTTTTTATATCAACAATCATCTCTATATAATGCTAGGGTTGTTACACATGCCAAATTTTGCATTAATTTTAATTAAAAACAAGTAACTATAATACCAATACAGAGTGCCTATGCAAAGATGATAAATTACAAATTATTGATAACTAAATAGTACATATGGCAGTACTTGAAAGTATTTATATTTACCATTAGCAAGAATCTGAAATAAAAAGAGATGTATAACAACCCAGATCTATTACTGTATTAAAATTGTGTTCTTATAAGATCCAACTTTCTTTCATTAAATTATTCATATAAAAGCTTATAATTTGATACAACAATATTGAATATTTTAGCATGTGATCAGTAAATCATGAACATTACTTCTGGTACCTTCTTGCATTCTTTTTGTTTTGACTGATACAGTACATTTCTTGTGGCAAGTAACTGAAATTTTTGAACATTATGATTTACAGTTCTCTATTCTATTGGTAATCTGTCAATTGAATAGTTTGTGTATGTGCCTGGCTAAGGTACTGTGGCAGATCATCACCTCTATTTTTTAAAATTTTTTTATCATCTCTGATATGGAGACATTTGCAGAGATTTACTGGGAAAAATAATTTAAATATGAAAAGATCTGGTTTTAATAGAATACTTATTTTGACAATATTTTTATCTTTAATAGTCATAAAATAATCTTTGAGTTTACCTGTGTGAGACCTAAGAGGTCATCCAGACTTCAGAATGTCATGCTACATGTTAAAGTGTAATAATTGATGTGAATCTGATTTTCAGAAATGTGGGATCCTAAATCATGCCAGTTTGGGTTAATAAGAGCAGACAACCCATTGCTTTTCTGAAAAAAAAAAAAAAAATCAATCTATTATGCGGATGTGCATTTTTAAATGAACATCCATAAAAACCTCATAAAAGCTCAAGAACAAAAAAGAAATTGAACTAATTCTGTCTGTGAATTTGCAGCATGGACTTTCATTGGTGCTAATAGCAGAAGAAAGGTTTTAGCATCTGACAGCACCAGGTCTATTCTTATTTATTTTAAATAACACCCTTATTAGCTGTCATGTTGCAAGTGAAATGAGTGAATGTTTGTGTATGCATCTGTGTAACAATGTGCAATAATAAAGATGTATCAATTTTGTGTGTGCTTACATGCACTAAGTAAATCTCATGATCTTTGAAAGGCAGCAGGGTTTGTAATATTTTTGCTTTTGAATCTGCATAGACCCTTTTCCTTTCTTAATTTCTTAGTCTCTTTCAGGTGAAGGACATGAGGGCATGTATACTGCTGACAGCAAAAGCTTTGCTTAATAAAAATAAACCTAGCTAAAGATTCTAGAGGAAGGATACCTAAACACTGAAACTCCGTGCATTTGCTTCCTGTGCATTTTAGCACCAAACAGATGAAATACTGTGCCAGCAACTGGAGTGTAGAAAAGAAACAGATCAAGAGCTTTTCACGTGGAAAGATTGCATGAGCCCAGGGAACAATAGTCTCCCGATACTGCTGACCCACAGTGTAAAGAGGAAATGTAATTTAAACAAGTGAGAGCAGGTGTATATTACTCAATGACCTACTACCACGGTTCTCATTTCTTAACCTTTAAAGGGAAACATCTATTTGTTGGAGGACAAAAGAATGGTCTTGGTATAAGAGAACATGACATACATTAACACACAGTAAAATATGGTTTATGTTACAGAAAATTCTTCATATACATGAATATGCACATATACAAAATCTGTCATTGTTAATTTTGTTTCCTTACTTGAAAATAATGAAAAACCATAACAGAGCCAAAATGCTTCCATGTAGGGGTTTCCAATGAATGTTTCATACAAGAGAGGCAATCTTTCCAATTTTGTAAGTGATATTACATGACCACATAAAGGGTAACTGCAGACACCCATTATTCAGCATTACATTTTATCATCATTGTGGGAGTTTTGCCACTGTAATTCTTAGGGTTCATCCCACTTCTCAGCAGCCATCTCCATGGCTTGATTTCACATTGCTACAGAGACCATTCCATCTCAGGCCAGCAACTTACAAGAAAAGGAACCAGGAAATGGGTTGGCCCAGCTAAACAGCATTCAGCTGGGAGAATTCCTTAAAATTTTCCCATGGCGGTTCAGATTGCTTTAAAATTTTTGCATGCTGACATTATCTTATATATTCATGAGTTGTGCAAGCTCCCTTACAGGAAAACCCCATGAGCAGATGCAGCCAAAGGAGGGGCTGGTCCCCACAAAAAGCAGCCAGGGCCTCCAAACTCCCCACATTCTCAACAGAAATGCATACATAGAAGCCAGATGGATCTAAGCATGATGTCAGAACGGACCAAGCTTTGAAAAGGATCCAAAGGAATGTTATTCCACTATTTTCTTGGAATATTAGAGATAACCTCTTACGGATACACTGAAGAAAATAGTTTGACTGTGTCGCACTTGCCACGCTAAAAGCACCGCACAGATTCTGACCAGGCTTTAACCAAGAGGACGAACTTTATTACATCACTGACTCCATTATATAGTATATCAAACAAGCCCAGTCATAGGCAAGCAAAGTCAACACCTCTCCAATCACATTGGTCAAGACAGGTGTCCAACAAGAGAACTCCTCCTCCAAGAAAGAATGTAAACACTCTCTTGTTTACAGAAAAGTTCGTGAGAAAAGAATTTCCAAAAGGTAAACATGAGAAGGCTGAAAAACCAGGGCGACATGACTGTCTCTCAGCTTTCTCTTTTCATCCTGTGCAGTCTTAGTAACACTATCACTAGCTCATCTTGTAAGGAATTGAAAGCAAATAGCTGTTATAAAAATAAAAAATAGACAAAGGTAATTAACCTAAAACTTTTGACATCACCAGGCCTACCTGTATGCATGAGTATTGTGCAGCACCGAATATTAACTAAATAATATTTAAACTATCATCAATATGTCGCCTTAAAACAAGTCTGTGTTACTGAACACTACTTATCTTTAAACATAAATCTATTTCTTGATCTCCACATTTTCCTATAATGACCTCTTTGAACTTCTTTCAGCACCATCTGGGAGCAGAAAAAGTAAATAATATATCTGTACTTTTTCCAATTTTCACATGCAGCGACTACTTTCTCTTGGTACTGGTATCTGTGGTACCAGTCCACAGATAGGACTTGTTCATGTCCAGGTCCTGTTCAAAAAGGACAAAGCCCATAAGCTGGTGAATTTATGGATGTATTTGAATATTTGCGGGTAGTAAATAAACAGCTACTTACTGATATATAGGTAATATTTTTAATCACCAATTTAATGATGTACTATTCTAGAATATTAACCAGGAAGTTATACCTATCCTCCTAAAACTAAAAGCACTCCTAGTCCTCCTAAGACTGAAAATATCACATAAATAATATTTGCCAGTACAGTAACCTACCAATTTTGCCACCTTTCAATTGCTGGTTTTACTTGTTTCACAACATGGAAATGCTTGGCTTCCAGCAGACTGTATTATTCAGCACAAGAGAAGATAGGAGAACGTGACCTGAGCAACATGCTTACCTAAAAATTGATCTTGTTCCCACTAACAAGAAAAGGAACAGCCTGTCTGCAGGGGTATGTACCTAAAAATTTTCTTGGATCTTGGTGGTGCAGCCGCATGTGATGGAGCCAATCAAAATAAGACATGATTTTGCAGGGCAATGTTCTGCTGTGTGAACTGAAGCCAACTGACCCTGCAGCTGCATAACAGCGATTTCCAGTCAAGGGGAAGGGACCAAAGACAGGCAGGGGAGAGGGACTGCTGCTTTCAGAGCCAGTCCCTTTTGCTGTGAAACCTATGCTAAGATATAACAGCTACCAGGGTATGATGTAGTGGCAGTACCCAAAGCTGGGACAGGTCTAGCTCTCCAGCCTCATGACCGAAGTGCCTGGGGAAGAAACAACAACATACATAGTTGTGAGAGGGTGAGAGAACCAGTCCAAGTCACTTGTGTTTTCAGTACCTAGGTCATTTGCTGAGTGGGAATGTGCCTAAGGTTTAAATGCTTCCCTGAGCTGCAACCTTAGTGAATTTCAAAGAGGAAAGGCTGTGCTGTGAAAGGAAGTTCAGAGAGAAAGATGCAGAAAGAAATTATGATGTCAGCAGAAAAAAACCACACACACACACACACACACACACACACAAAAAAAAAAAAAAA